>JAPYYS010000903.1:0-96226 GCA_030522525.1 Campopleginae sp. 14b
AGAAAAGAGAAAGAATAAATAGAGAAAAAAAAAAAAAGAAAAAAAAAAAAAAAAAAAAAAAAAAAAAAAAAAAAAAAAAAAATACGACATGGAGCGAGGGTGAGTAACTTTTATATAGAGAAAAGTAAAAGAGAAAGAGCGAGAGAGACCGAGAAAGAGAGATCTCCGAGCGGGTGCTTGTTCCCGGTCAAAGATTGCAGCTTTCCTGAACTAATTGGAGACTCAATGGGCGAGCCCTGGAAGCAACCAGCGAGCGAGAGAGAAATTATGGGGAAAGAGAACTGCGAGCGCGTCGGATCTGCTCTCTTATGTGCCGCGCGTTTGCTATACGAGCACAAACCTCCGAGGACCCCTTAAAGAATGTCGCTTAGGAGATGCCGCTCGATGAAGGGCTCTTTCCGATTTGTTACACGCCAACCTCTCGCTCTCTCTCTCTCTCTCTCTCTCTGCAGAGATGGAAGTAATGTGACGCACTGCGCGCTCCGAAATATCGACCACTCGCTCATTTACCTGCCGCGACGTTTTCTCTCCACAGTTTTCCAAATCTTCACAAAACGTGCCCCGCGCTCCGACATGTTTCCCCCCCCCCCCCCCCTCCTCGTTTTTTCTCTATGTACCTATTTATTTGTAAATACATTGAGACTCCTCGAAGGGTAACGAATTTCATCGACGGATAGAAAACTCCTCAATACCGTCGTTTATACTTTTTCCTGTCCATTGTACTCTTTTCGTGACATAAAAGCCACCCCGACATTATTCCCAAGAAATTCATTCTTGCGGCTATTCGTTTGACCGAGTGTGTCACTCTTTTCTGCGGTTATAACCACATGAATGGGTGGTCACATACATTATATATTTTATTCGTGAAAAACAAAATATTTCTAGAGCAGAATCGTGCTTCAAATGTTGCGGGAATCCTTCGACGTTTGCAGATCGAAATTGGACTGTTTTTTTTTTTTTCACAAAATCACGCCACGACCGAGTAAACCAAAAAATACACAAATTTTTTTTTTCGATGCACGGGAATGAAAATAAATTGTTGTTATACATTTTTTATCTTTTAAAATCGTATTTTTTCACTTATGATACAAATTGATTTTTTACTGCAAAAATATGCGATTTTTATTGTTAATTGTATGAAATACCAATTTTTTGTCTTCCCCGAGGGAACTAAAAAAAAACTGTACATTTTGGATTTTGTTTTTGTTTTTTTTGTCAAGTGCCCGTCAGTATTTAGTCAAGCTATTTCCCAATTAACATGAATTTTGAGAATAATAATTCGATAATTATGTCGACAATGAAAACGTTGAATAATTAACGAATTATTAATAGTTTTCAAACAGGATCAATGAACGAAGTACTTTAGAATGTTATTTCATTGTGAACAATGGCCGTGGCATGGAGCGTAAACGAAAAACGAAAACAAAAAACGTATTGCCAGCTCCGGTGGTATATTTTCCTTGCCCTGTATTGACTCACACACATACACGTTTACCCAACTGACCACAGATTTATATTCTCTCCCTATGGTGCTGTGCACCAACGTGCGGTGCTCCGTTCCAGGCTATACAGCCACCGAATTTCTTAATAAGGTGGCAGGGTGAGCTCTTGTTTGAACTTCTCAACTGGGTCAATATTGCAGCTCTTCTGGCTACTGCACCGACCCAACGAAATCAAGTCGAAACTCCATAGATCGCTATACATTTTGTATATACAATAAAGAGTTTCGAAAAGTGGATGAAAATTCCACAACAATTTTCATTTCAACATATAAAAGAATTCTCACGTTCTACACACTGAAAAGAATTTTTTTTTCGAAAATATCAAAAATTTCAGATTATCGATGTCAAAATATTGAAAATTTTGAAATTATGAAAAAATATTTGGTTTTTAACAAAATATCGACGTTTTTTCAACAAAATTTTATTTGCAGTGTACAATTCCTATTATCCAACATTTTTCCCGAATTAATTTCACTTTTTTACGGGCGTGCGATCATCGCAATAAGTTTGAATATTCGAGTGCATTTTTTTGCATTATTTTGACCAAAAATTATGCAAAAAAATGGAGAGTTTTTAGAATTTTTATATTTCTTTTGAAAAAATATTTGAAAATTTGAGAATACTTTCGGAAATAAGTTGAGAATTATACGAGGAATTAAATGGAGCACTGAAATTTTATTATCGATAAATTGTGATCGTCTCATTTTCCTTCGTACGGAGAAGGCAATTTTGACAGACAAGCTGCTTTGCATGCAGCTTTCTTCGGCCCTTTGCCTTTATGGTGGTTATCGGTGAACTAACCTCCGATAACTATTACACATTGCGAGCAGGAGAGAGAGAGAGAGAGGAAAAGGGAGTGTAGAGTGCAGGCGTGTTTAATGAACAACAGACCGCCCTATAAAACACTCGAGATATCTTATTGCGCAGCTGGTCTTCGCACCACTTCTGGAGCAACATACATGCTCGTAAGAGCCCCTTATGTGCATGTGGGCGAATATTGGGGCTCTTACAAGTGCCTTTTCAAGCCCGGCCACAGCAAAATCATTTAACATCCGACACAAACACATATTTACCATCCCCGCCATTTTTTAGGTCAAAAATATAATAAAAATAACTTTGTTTCATTTTATTCCATTATGTGTTATTTTATTTGATTTTATTCCATTTTATCCCCGGTGTCATGTACATCGGTAAAGTTATTATATATGAGAGGAGCGCCGCAGCGCCACCAGAAAACCGTTCGCGCGGTAACGCGCGCGTGATGCTGCCGCCTCGTATAGATAAAAAGCTGATGGAGGAGAATTGAGATTTTTGGAACGACTTAAGCAGGTCAATGAGAGTCAGGAGGTTCGAAAGGCTCGAAATAAAAAGTAAAGCGTGTTTGGTAGGCTTTGTATACGGAATCGAGAATGAAGTGGATCGCGCATATAACTATTTCTCTATTCGTCTCGCAGTCCATCATTCGTCTTTGCTGGCTCGGATCTTCTCTGTGTGCTCTTTTGCGCTTCGGCCATTGCTTTTACTCCTCGTACTCCGAAGTTCACCTCGCGGAACGTTCCTTTGTACTACCCTTGTATCTTTCCCCACTGAGTTTGCGTCTGCCAACACGAGAGACGTCGAGTGTTTGCTCGAGACTTGTGTACTCAAGCTCACACGCACACAGCAGCAGTTCGTGGCTCTTCCCCTCTCTCCTCTCTCAGCTCCTTCCCATTTTCTCCCTCCCTCTCTCCTTTTCCCTCATTCGCTTTTGCTGGAGCCTCACGAAGGGTTGCAAGCAAAATAAAAGAGAAAAAAAGTGGCGAACATTGGAAGGGAAACCGGTGGCAGGAGGAACAGCGATGCTGCTACTCATCTACTCCGCTTCTCGCGAACCGATACGAACAATACGCACGCGCTCGTTCACTTGCACAGTAAAGCAAATTACTGGGGAACAGATAAAGCCGCCTTTTCAATTCAGTAAATACTGTGCAGCTTATACACCAATCTATATGTGCACTACCGATCCCTGATCTCCTTAGAGACCCGAAAGAAAATATTCTCCATTTTCTGTATCCGCCAGCAACTCTCGCTCCTTCCGATTCAATTTCGAGTAATTGATTTTAAACAAATGTTAAGAATTCACGAGTTTTTGCTCTCGGGGGTTGGGACCTTTTTTTCAATTTTCCTTAAGCCCGATCACAATTTTTTTTTTCAAATCATTTTCATCAAAAACCATTTTTTTTTTCTCACAATCTCCGAATCTATTTCGTTTGTTTTTCCTGTCAAATGGAAAACCATTCTCGTTAGTTCTCTGCAGCCAAAATAACCGGATGTTTGACTCTGTGATTTCGAAAAAAGTTTTACCTGAAGGCAGAAAATAAGCGTCAGGAAAAGCAAAGGCTAATTATCTTTTGAGTGTGTGTGCACCGTTTCCGAAAAATGTTTAATGATTATACGTTTCCTCGAGAATTTTGACTCGTGCACGAGAGGAAGTGATTCGTCAACGACTTCTGACACTGCTACACACCCGCGCACTCTGACCGCGTACTCGAGCCGTATCCCGTCGTGACCCAACAATTTTCCAACAGCAACACCGATCTATCTCTTTTTTTTCTTTTCTTTTTTCTTTTATATTCAACGAAAAACTCAACAGACCAGATTTACCCACACGAACCCAAATAAATATTGTGCGATTTTTGACAATTTCAACGTGTAAGTAAAGCTGCCAGTCCCGTTGATTACTATTCGATCGATTATCGTCCTTATTGAGGCGAGGACCGAATTTAAAAAAAAACTGTGAAAAAATGAATTTTCAATTTTTTTTTTTTTTTTTTTTTTTTTTTTTTTTTCAATTAAAAAAAAATGATTCATCAATTTTCGTTAAAAACTGAGAAATGAATAATAATTGAACCACGTGCTAGGAAACATTCCGACAAATCGAAGTTGCAAAAAAGCTGTGAAAAAATAATTTTTGGATATTTTTTTTTTTTTAATTAAAAAAAAAAACAATGCTCCATAAATTTTCTTAAAAATCGAAAAATGAACAGAAATTGAAACACTTTCTAGGAAAAATGCCAACAGATCGGAATTTCAAAAAGTGTGAAAAAATAATTTCTGGATATTTTTTTTCAAATTAAAAGAAAAAAAAAATGATTCATCAATTTGGTTGAAAATCGAAAAATGAACAATAAATTGAAACACGTGTCAGAAAAAAATTCCGACGATCGTAGGGTGTGTATGGTGTATGGGTATCAAAAGATTTGGGAGCATCTGGACCGAGAGCGTGTCCATTTCCCAATAGAAAAAGGACAAAGAATAATCATAATGAGTTTGAGAAAATATGATGTTTAGAATTTGCGATATTATGAAAGAAACCACAGCAGTCGATTTCTTTTGAATGTTGAATGTTCCCTCCGGGTCATAGAGGCCCGAGAAAATAATTGAATAAGAAATAATGATTTTTTATTTAATTTAATGTATCTCGAGGGGCTTCGTGCTGGGAGATGGCATTTTGACTCGCGTGAAGTCTCCACAGGGTGGGCTCCTTTTTTCCTTTCGGGTTGATGCCAATATCGTCCCGCCTGCTATGTATTATATATTTTCGATATATATGCCGCCCGCTCGCTGTTCGGTGGAGCTCAAAAGCCCGCCAACAGCGTCGACGTCAACATTTTCTCCCTCGCCCTTTCTTTGCTCCCTCTCTTCTTTTTCTTTCTCTACTCCACTGAGTGACACTATTTGTCACCTGATGATGACCACACGCTCGATATAACCACTTGTGTGTGTGGTCTCGCATCTGGCGTTCTTGTTCCCTGTACCTAATTCGTTCATGGGAGGCTGGGCCGTGCTCGCTTCTGTGCAACGCACTCCCATTTCTATGAATCTCTTTTCTCCCTTTTTCTCTCTCTCTCTCTCTCTCTCTCTACCTTGCGATGTGTATCATTTCCTGATTTTCTCGTCTCGCGTACTCCCATTTCTTCGCAAGAAAAGGACCCACGCCGAAGCCAACAAAAAGTCATTTCGATATTCGAAGCGCATTTCTATATCCAAGTGCCAACTGCCACCGATTTTCGGGAGCATCTGGGAATGAAAAAATGTGAAAATGTAAAATTAATAAAAATTGGGAAATTCTGACGACATTAATAGTAGTTTAGAAAAGTCGAGTCAGTCGACACGTCAAGCCTCGTTAACGCTTTTCGTTATTTCTATTAAAACAATAGCAGAAATTAAAGAAAATATGAAACGAAATATTCCGGGCGCTTTTAAACATTGACCTAAAAACGAGTGTTTGAAATTTTCATGCAATTCGAACGGTGCATCGGATCGAGTTATCGATCAATCCCATTTCCTGATAACCTCGAATTTTCTTGCCTGCTCGGTGCAGCCTCATTCCCAAATGTTTCTGTTCAATATTCCTCCTGCTTCTCTTTCACAAATTATGCATGATTTTTGGCCGCCAAAACGCCCAGTGATTAGCTTATCAGAGCTGATGCAGCTGGAACGTGCAATAAGCGACACTTTCCGTTCTAAATAACTGCTCTGACCCATAAACGACAATGCCAAGTGAAAAAAATAAAAGTTCTGTATTTTTTCGGCGCTCAATGCGAACCCAATACATTTCCGAATTAATCCTTGCCCCGGCGATCGATAAAAAGCTGCAAAGTCAACAGGAAATTTCGACGTTGATTAGCGTTAAATATTGGGAAAAAAAAGAAAAAAATCCTAACAGGGATTTGGATAAATTTCCTGACACAAATGAATAATCACGCGATGCCTCATTATCACTGGATTTAATCACGTCTCCATTAATATTCCCGCTACAAGTTAATTATGAATACGTAGAAATGAGGACAAACGAAACTGAAAATAAAATTAGAAAAAAACTGGTCGATATTTTGTTGAAAACGGTGAACTGAATATTTTTTGATAATTTCAAAATTTTCCTTATTTTCACAATATTTTTCATTTTTAACGAAACTCTCAGCAAAATTTACGATTGAGACGACAAAACTTTGCTTTCCGAAGAAACTTTCTCCAATATTTCGCGCTGGAGTATCCAAATTTTTGTGATTTTTCAAAAAAAAATGTTAATTCGAACGCGTTCAACAAAATATCGATCTTTTCCAACGAAATTTGTTGTCCCAGACGCTCAAGGATTTTCCCCGTATATAAAAAAAAAAGTGAAAATAAAAAAAAAAAAAAAAGTTTGTTCTTCGTCACGGTCGATCCACGTGGCGGTACACACGCCCACATCGTATATACGATCGGTTCGCGACAATACATGGCGAATGATAGTGTAAATGTGGAATAATCGATTTGCCATCGTGGCACGGGAACGGAGGTCGTAGATAAAAGGGTCGGTCGCGGGCGCGCCATCACCGAAACGTTCAAATATATAGGGTCGTTATAACGCACGAATAAATGGCTCTTGATTTACCTACGGGTAATAGAGCCCGCGGAGTTTATAGAAGGTTTGTTACCTTTATTACAAATATATATAGCTCCGAATGTATAGCTACAGCGAAGAACATTGAGGACGTTTCTCGCGCGCAATAGCTTTCCTTTCGATTGGAAGCTTCCACGAGCCTTCTCGGAGCTCCTCCACGAGCGCGACTCTAGTCGAGCAAATAATGAGCAACTAATAGAGTATTTGCTTGGAATATCACGTCTTAATTCGATCTGCCGCTTAATATGCCCCTTGCCAGCCAATGTGTGTCGTTCCAAATAACGTTTCTGCGATCCAATATCAGAGAGAAACATAAAGAGGGAGGCAGAGAGAGAGAAATATTTCTTTATACTCGTGACGAGTAAAAAATGCTCGGGACAGAAAAATGCACTGTCGATTGTTAAGAAATAATTAGAAGAGCCAAATATTTTGCAAATGAATGAAAAAAAAATGAAAATAAAATAAAATTTCCTAAAATAAAATAAAAAGTTCGCACCCACGGCAAACACAGCGATGGAATATGAAAAAATAAAAATGATTGATAAGAATAAAAACGAAACAAGAATAACAATGAAAAATATAAATGAATATAAAAAATAAATATGAAATATTAATTTTTAAATGAAATTTCAAGAAATCTATTTTTAATGCAATTAATTAATTAAGAAATTTCGTATTCATTTTTAATTAATTTAATATTTAAAATAAGACACAATAAGAATAAAAACGCACGCTCAATGAAAATATAAAATGCTAATAAAAAATGAGAGAAATAGCGAAAGAATGCAGAAAACTTCAAAAGTTTGCTGAATTGAAAAAAATGTGCTGAAAAATTGATAAAAGCGAATTGCCAGAACGAAACGACTCCAAAATAAATGATAAGCAGCTCCTTTCTTTTTCTGTGATGACCCAATTGAGTAATCGACATCGATTCTTACTATAAAAGTTGAGCCCCCATCGGAGAAGTAGGTTATTATTATTATTTTCGTTCGATCTTTTCCTCCCCGAGCTATTTTTGCTTCTCGCGTTAATAATTCCAGCAGAATCGAACTTCTACGCCTGGCTCCAAGGACCAAGAGTCCTCGGAGCCAGAGCCAGAGGAAAAAAGTGAGTAATGACTTATTCCGAAACAATTAAGCGCGTCCAGTAACATTAAAGACTACTTCTATGTGTCTCAGCACATCAAGTACATGCTCCACTAATGCTCAACACTAAAATCGTATTGCCTCTCGTATATACACCAGAAAAGCCCTCCATTAATTTTTTAGTACTCAGAAGGAGAGAAGCTACATACACGTCATGTCACGAACGTATCACGTCAAACCAATAAAGTCTCTTGTAACGAGAGACCGTTCACTTTTTGTTACCGGAACAATTCTTTTATATTTACCGTCCATGAACCCAACACAGACACACAGAGACGAGAGAGAGAGAGAGAGAGAGAGAGAGAGAGAGAGACTCACATGATCTTTCGTTTTAGTTTTCTTACTCTCGTCTTACAGCATTGACGTCTGATTAAAGTTGAGAAAAGTTGGGAGGACCTTCGCTGTCCAACTCCATAGAGAAGATCAAGTGCCAGGAGACGCGAGCAAATCGAGACAGTGCAATTGGCTGGCAAATTGATTGTCAATAAATCATGACATGCTATATGAAAACTTTGATCGTATACGACATTGCAACTATTGACTAAGTTTTTTCGGTCCCTCCAACAGTCCCAGAAAAGGAAACAAAAGGGAGAGAGGTATTTTCGAGTTTTATCGATGTTTCCAGAGCATTGCAACGTTTTTTTTATGTGTTTTATTTTTTTTTAAACTCGTTTTGTCTCTGGTCTCTGAGAATTTCTTACGAAATGTATCGTCGCAATAAATACCCGGGGCAATGGAAATTAAATTTTGACGAAAAACGTCGATAATTTCAAAATTTTCGTTATTTTGACAATATTTTTCATTTAGAACGAAACTGTCGGCAAAATTTACGATTGAGATGACAAAAATTTACTTTCCGAAGAAACTTTTTTCAAAATTTCACGCTGTGACAAAATTTTTGTGATTTTTCGAAAAAAACTTTGATATTTTCCAACAAAATTTACTTTTCAGTGGATGAGAACGGGACACGAAAATGTTGTCCAATTGAGGATTCTCATGGTACGTGGATAATAGGATGAGTGAATTCTCTCGAACCGAGAATTGAGAATGAAAAATTCTCGTTACGTTCATCTGCGGGAACTGGACCGAAAAGATACGAAAAATTTGAAATTTAGGTCGCGGAGGATTGGAAACTTTTATTTTTTTTTCATGTCGATGTTGAACGCGAAATACCAAAAAAAAAAAAAAAAATTGTTGGGTGCGGTGAAAAACTCGTGGATGGAAATTGTCATATAGTTTGTAAAATTTCAGTATGTGATCCCTTTCGAAATCTGCATGTGGTTCATTTCCTCTGCTGTCCTCCTTCGTGTCCCTCACACCCTACGCTTTTCTTACTCTATTTTCTATCTATGCATTTCATTCCTCACGATTGCATTGCATCCACGTGCCGCA
Organism: Campopleginae sp. 14b; assembly: GCA_030522525.1. Taxonomy (NCBI): domain Eukaryota; kingdom Metazoa; phylum Arthropoda; class Insecta; order Hymenoptera; family Ichneumonidae; species Campopleginae sp. 14b. The sequence goes on from JAPYYS010000903.1 coordinate 9,465, forward strand.
TGCATGTTCCCCATCGTGATTCGCATACTAAACTATTTCCCTATTCACTTCATACGAGTTGATTTATTCGAGAGGCCAAAAAAAATTGATGTATTTATCGTTCTTAATTTGCAACCTCGCCAGATACGTGTTTTTCCCAACACGCAAAACATTAATTTACCAAAAAGCGTCCGGGCAATTGCCTGCTAAATTCAATCGCTCTTTTTTTTCATGAAATTCACTCGAACAAGAAAATTCAACCGGATTTTCATTTTTTACTGCCACAATTTCGTATTTTCTTTCATCACGACCTTTCACAAAGGCAAATCGTAAAAATGACGAATTTATTTAGAGTCGCGTAATTATAAGATTCCGAGAAAGTGTCGCAACTCGCTGGAACCTCGACTGTCAAAAGAATTTGTTGGAAAGGATGGATATTTCGTTGGATATGATCGACTAAACGTATTTTCGAAAAATCACAAAAATTTGGACATTGCAGCGCGAAAAATTGAAGAAACTTTAATCGGAAAGTAAATTTTTCTCATCCCAGCGTAAATTTTGCTGACACTTTCGTTACAAATGAAAAATATTGTCAAAATAACGAAAATTTCAAAACTATCAAAAAAATATTGAGTCGACCGTTTTCACAAAAATTTCGACAATTTTTTACAAAAATTTCATTCGCAGTCCCTTCCCTAAGATTTTTCCAATAAAAACAAAGCATGAATGTGTTACCAAAAATTAAAATTTCCCAAGACTCGACGTCGTACAGAAAAAAAGAAAAAGTTGGTTCAAAAATCGAGTGAATCCGGCAGTGTTGCAGGGAAATGGTCCAAGTATAAAAATGATAAGGTGCTCGGAAAGGGAAAAGTAAAGTTGAGTCTGGAATGGTCCATAGAGAGAGAGAGAGAGCCTGCAGCTCGTCGGTAGCTTTTGGTTGGGGGCGAGGTGTGAGAAAAAAAGGATTTTTAGTGTGAATGTGTGTGGATAGATAAAAAAAGGGATGTACATATATGGGAGGAGTATGGGAAGGAGAAAGGTATGGGAGGAGCGGCTGGGTTGGTTGAAAGGGTTGAAAATAAAATGAATTCGCGATTCGTATCACGTAGCACGGATCGAGAATGGTGCGAGAGACACGAGGCGACCCAGAGCGGAGGAAAGCACACAGTGCTATACGGCAAATGGGATAGATGTGGATTTTACGAGGTTTGAGTATGAGAACGCACGAGAAAAGAGAAAAAAGGGTGAGGGAGGGAGAGGGTGCGGCGAGGACGTCGGTATACATTGCGAACTCGATCGCATCCTCATCGTCGCGGATCCCGTTTTCTTTTCGACGCCCCTGGCTTAGTGCGCGCGGCAAGCAACGAGAGACAGAGTCGGGCGAGAAAGAAACCATCGCCCCGCGCGCATTGGTAACGTATCAAAGAACGCTCTTTGCCAAGCGTTTGCTGATGCTGCGATGCTTTTCCACTTTCTCCCTCTTTTCCCCTCAGTCCTTCTCTCTTCTCGCCCTCCTCCCGCCCCGCTTTCCCGCCGGATCTCAGGACAAGATGGAAAAAAAAGGAAAAACAAGGAGATTGCACGGGGAAGAGGAAAGCGCGGCGTCGGGCAAAGCGAACCAAGAAATAAGAGAAAGGGAGGACGCCAACGTCGCCCAAGGCGATATCTTCTATTCTGCCATATCGCGGTTATTGCCCCCGCGCCTCACACGTTATGAAATTCGGCTCCGCTGTGCAAATCGAAAAGATCCTCCAATGATATGGGTTCTTTACTGCTTTTCCCTCTTTCTCCCTCACCCTCTCATTCTCTGCCATTTCTTTCCTCCCTTTTCCTTCATTTTCTCTACCGCGTTGTCTCTAACTCGCTCTACACAGGCACGGGAGCTGTGCTGATGTTACTGAAAATTTCGTTACAACGACGAGTCAAACGGCTGACGTCACCCTCTTTGCCAAACTCTTTTTCCTGCTTCTCGAATATTTGGCTATCAAACGCGATCCTCTCTCTTTGTATCCCTTATGTGTATCCTTACATTATCGAAAATCGTCGCGCTCGCCCCCACCCCGACCCGGCCAAAAAACCGATTACCTACGTTTTTTTTTATCCGCTCTCTCGTATCCCTGAAGTTTTACAATAGGAAATGGCAATCACTTCGACAGAAGGTCCAATCTTTCCATTATTTTTCGTCCAAAAAATGCCATTCATTTTTTTTCAACCCACACATTTAACATTTTCTTATTACTCTTTTTTTTCGACACGATTTTCACGTCAGTAATGAAGCTGTTCGAGCTTTTTTTTCTCAAAAAAGTAACCGAAAAAAATTTATTTGAATTTTCTCGATTTCGCGAAATTTTCTGAATTTTTTGTGGGCCCTTCTGGCTTCGTGAATGATTCGAGGTCGCGGTGGATTTTTGTGAGGACCAGCCAAAATTTGGAGGAGATTTTTTCAAACTATATTCAGGGTAGGGATAAAATTTTACCTATTTCTTGAATTCTTTGGAATTTTGAGGAATTTTCACGTCATAAATGAGCCTGTTCTAGTTTTTTTCTCGAAAAAGTAACCGAAAAAAAATAAATAAACGTTTAAATTTAGATTTTCTCGATTTTGTTGAAGTTTACTGAATTTTTCGGAATTTTTTTTGGGCTCCTCTGGGTTCGTGAATGATTTGAGCTCGTCGTGGATTTTTCTATGGTCCAGGCATGATTTTCAGACGCTTTTTTATACGTGCTATTTGGGATACCTGAAGTTCAACAATAGGAAATGGCAATTTTATCACCTCGAAAGAGGGTCCAATCTTTGTAATATTTTTCGTCCAAAAAATGCCATAAATTTTTTTACAACCCTTTTTTTTCATCGACACGAATTTCACGTCAGAAATGAGGCTGTTCAAGATTTTTTTTCCCCCACAAAAAACTGACCAGTTCCTATTCAAAATGGCGAAATTGTGTTGGAAAGAAAATGCAGGAAAAAAATGAAGCCTCGTTTTATGGGGCTTAGACTACGTGCGTGAGACGCAGCCGGAATTTCGAGAACTCTCCGAGACGACTCCGAAAATGGAAAGTGGGTCAAGCGAATCGTAGACTTCTGAAAATTATGAAGGGTTGTTCTTAGTACGCTTCGAGTACCATGAAGAACAAAAGTCTCTCGGGGTCACAACCATAAATCCCATGGCCTTGACCAATCTCACCCCTGTTCTCGCTTTAGGTCAGTAATTCCATCTCCAGTCTCGCTGCTCTCTCCCTCTCTCTCTTCCTTTCTGGCTGTATCTCTTTAACGAATATTGCCAGAGCAATGGAATACGCAATAAATCATTGCAAAAAAAAAAATCTTTCTCTCGTTGCGGCTGAAGATTTTGTTAACTTTTACGATCACTGTGGGATTACGGTCAGCTTGGAGCTACTGTCAGTAGCTGGAAGCTGACCGTCTGGATTTCGTGGTGAGACAGCCCATGTATGAATATTTATTGTCCTTTTTTTACATCTCCACATTACTTGTCCATCTTCAACTTTCCTCAATATAAATCAACCACTTACGGGAGTCCCCGGATTCGTGAGCTTCGACGAGCATGAAATTGAACAACGGAAATCTTCAAACTGACATTTTTGCACGTCCGTAAAAAATTAGGCAAATATTCTTTTTGGCCTCGAGACGCGAATGAAGAGAAAATTTTGTTGGAAAAGATTGATATTTTTTTGGATTCGTTCGACTGAACGTTTTTTTCGAAAAATCACGGATAAATTTTGTCATTGCGGCGCGAAATATTGAAGAAAGTTTCTTCGGAAAGTAAATTTTTGTCATCCCAATCGTAAATTTTGCCGAAAGTTCCGTTATAAATGATAAATATTGTCAAAATAAGGAAAATTTGGAAATTATCAAAGAATATTGAGACTTTAACAAAATATCGACGTTTTTTGGTCAAATTTCATTTTCAGTATCGAAAGTTTGCGAAATCAGCGAAAAACTGATAATTTAGATGAGAAAATGAAATTTCAAGGAAAGACGCATCCTCCGGGCCATTGACTGGTTGAGAAGCATTCTGGTTCATAGCGGAAGTCAAATACAAACGTCGAAATTGAAAGGTTAAAAAAGCCTGCGAGAAGATCGACTTTAATGCGATGAAAAAGTAAATCTCATAGAAATGTCGTGACTCCGAATATAGACGGAATGTCAGCTGATGCATTGGATGTTTAGAAGAAAAAGGAATAGCCAACAAATTCCAAACTTTTCCTGTTCAGGTAGTCCTGACGTATAGTCGACGATTTTTTTCATTTTATAATAGAGCACCACGGGAGTGGTGGGCTCGGACGATCGCAGGCATACTGTGGGAATCCTCCCTGCTTCGGCCCTAAAGGGCAACAATGGAGATTGAACGAGAACGCGAGGAAAGAAAAAAGAGACAGACCGAGAGAGCGAGAAGGAAAGAGGAAGGGGATTCTCCACAACGTTTGACAAACGGAGCAGTGGGCTTGAGTGGGTAGCAAACAGAAATACAAAGAAACCCAAAAATATGTCAAACCGGTCAGCCTCCTCTCTCCACCCCTACTTTCTAAGACGACGCTTATACAGGGTGTCGAGACTAAATCGCACACAACGACAAACTCTCCTGGATGATCCTTTACAAAAAATCGTCCACCCTGTTCCAAAAAATTTTTTTTTTAAATTAAAAACGAAAGAACAAAAAATATTCCAGAATTTCCAAAAAAAAAATGTAATTAATCAATTTTTATTAATAACTGACCATTTTCTGTCGATTAAACATATTCGGCCACGAGAAATTCGAGTCTCACTCACTCCGACAAAGATGAACGAAAAAAAAAAAAAACAAATTACAATTTTGCTCCGAAAATTGTGACTTCAAATGGCCTCGATTTTCCAATAGGCAAAAATCGTTGTCGTGCTCGATCCTCCAAGGGTTCTTTACTACGGGGTATGATTTAAAAAAAAAAGCTAAAAAAAAACATTTTAAAAAAAATCTCGAAATTGGATAGTTTGTGAGCAGTTTGGGAAAAAGTTTATTTTCGTCACAGTGTATATGGGCCACAAGTTAAATTGTCCCCTAAAAGACCCGAAGGACGAGGAGGCATGAGAGAGAGAGAGAGAGAGAGAGGGAAGAGAAAAAAACTTGGTCGTGGGATTTGAATGAAGGACAAGGGACAATCAATTCGGTGGATTGATCGTATCTCGGAGGCACCTTTAGATTCCGCGATAGTATGACGAAGCGAAGGTGGTATGCACCCTAATCCCCACTCCCCTCCGCTGCCCCTTCACTGCTGCATTGTCGTTAAGCGGTTTCGGTGATTATAAACGAGTCGGCGTGAGTCTCTTGTGTACCCATTGAACCGCAATTTGATTTCCCATCTCGACCATTCAATAGCAATCCATTGTTATATTATAATAATTATTATTATTTTAAAAAATTCGATTTTTTTTCAATCGAGTTCAGGATAAAAATAATTCGACCGTTATTTTATAATTGTCCAAATTTTAACACGCTCCCAGGCCACGATGGACTAAAAAAAATTCGATCTCGACGAAAAAAAAAATAAATCTCTGATTAAATGTAAATTTCCTTGATTTTTTGAAGTGTTTTGAATTTTTTGAAATTTTTCGGAAATTATTTGAGCTCGTCGTGAATTTTTCAAGGCCCCGGCGCAACGTCGGAGACGATTTTTTCAATATTTATCAAGGATCGAAAAAAAATTGGACCAAGATAGTTCGATAAATTTCTAAATCCCATGGATCAGTGGTGGGAATCGAGGCACAAAATAGTAGCGGAGGCTCCATCTGGTGGGGAGCAGGAAGAGTCGAATTTGGGTCCCAACGATCGATAAAGAGATCCATGGACGTGGATCGATTCCCCGATCGCCGTGGCTCGATCATCGGGTCGATAACCACGTGGCGTAGACTTACCGACTGTCGATAACGTCTTACCGGCTGATTCCGCGCGATCGATACTCAAAAAAATCGCCACGGAGACGATGGAGCCTCGAAAAATCGATCCGTCGGTAAAAAAGACAATCACCCCATGCTCCGAACTTTTGACACATCCCCCTAACTCATGAAGGAATTGCAAAAAAAAAAAAAAAAATCGCGAAACAAAAAAAAGGCAGAGTCCACTCGACGGATTGAGATTTAGGGGCGCGCGAATGGTCCCGTATAATCGAGTCTCGCATGAAAATCTATGCAACGGACGGTTGGTTATGTCAGGGAATGTATGAATATGAACAGCATCCGGAAATGGTGGCGGGGTCAAAGGGGAATAACTAGAAATAGCGGGGGAGTATTTGGTGGATCAGTGCGTGTTCTATATTTGTATAATAGTACGTACTATTATACCGGCAGTGGCGGGGCTTGCGAGAGGCAACGAGAAATATGTAGAGCAAAAGAGAAGGAGGGATGCATGTGCAATATAGAGCTAGAGCACATGGTGGGAAGCAAACGAAAAGCCTGGTCGCTCTATCCATCTAAATAACGGTCTGTGCCGAGGCATAAATAAGACCGGTTGGTTAATAATCTTATTTAGCTAACGGACTAATCGCAATTTGCTTAAATCTCGCAACCCTATTCCTACCCTTCCTACCTAACCCCCCCCTCCCTCCCTTCCTCTCAAAATCCTACCCTCTCCTGGTTCAGCCTTTCTCCGCTACCAGCAGCGCTCTCAACGTCCCACACTCGACCTCGGCAGACCTCTGCTCGCTGCCTCAGGGCGATTAATGAATTTATGGGAGCTTGTTGGGGCGCTACCTTCCCTTTACCACAGCATTCGAAGCCTCCAGCTATAAACTAGACTTGCCAACCCGTGAATCTAACCACGGCTTCGAAACTTCAGAGTACACCTCCACCGCCTACACTACCTACCTTCGTAATACGTATACTAGATGAAACCTTTATAATACTCTACTCCTTTTAAATATATCTATGGACACATACAGATTGCTGGCAAAGTTACCCACGTAGGCCAGAGAGACCGGAGACCCCAGCAGTGGCTCCATCCACAAATTCCTAACAGATACCCTTTTTTTTTTTACATTTTCCTTCCTGATTCGAGACTCCGAAGATATCCATTGACTGCGAGGACATCGAACGCGATGTCTCGGTACAGGAGACACAGGGATGTTGGAAGTTGGATCGCAGTTTTCTCATCGGCATCGACTTCAATAAAATGGAAAATGAATTTTTTTAAAAAAAAACCACGATATTTTGGTGAAAACGGTGAACTCAATATTTTTTGATAATTTCGAAATTTTTATTATTTTGACAATTTTGAAATTTACTTTCCGAATAATCTTTCTCCAATATTTCACTCTGCAATGACTGGATTTTTGTGATTTTTTAAAATAAAGTTTTTGGTCGAACGTATCCAACGAAATATCGATATTTTCCAACAAAATTTCCTTTTTCAGTGATCGTGGTCAATAATATTTAGACACTCTATTTTCCGATATTTTTACGAGACCGGAAGTTGCAAAAATGTAATTATCAAAGGAATAAAAATGATTGGAACTCATCGGTGTTTGCAGGAAATAAAAAATGTCACTTCGCTGAATGGTGATACACGAAAAATTGAGCGATATTTTTCGACTAATGGGATTCGGGATTCCAGAGCTTCAGAGCATTTTTGCATTTGCGAGAGTTTTTAAAGCCAGGCGGGTTGCTAAACGAGAGACGTTATGAGCTTCATTCCGATGGGGAGTTATCGTTTGACTGTTTTTTCTCTCAGAACTTGGGCTCCGCATGCAGATCATAATTTTCGCCTTAGGAAGGAGCAGGGGCGAGGATTTTACTGCGACGAATACTGGCGCGGTTTCGCAGCCTCGCTAATTGAAATTTGTACTTATGTCGTCGTTTTCTTTTCTCCGGCAAATTTAACAGCAAAAAAAAGTGCAACCGGAAGTCGTGAACTTTGGGAAACAGAAAAAAATGTTTACGATCTTTGTGACTAATTGTTTTCATGCAAATTGTAAAATTTTCATTGTCCCTTGTATTTTTTTTTTTTTGACAAAAAAAAATTCCTCCCCGCCCCACCGGAGAATGAACGATTTCTACAAATTATTGTGACCAAACTTTTCAACGGGATTACATTAAAAATCGAAGTTTCCAGGAGGGGAAAAAAAAATAGGGTTAAAATTGTTGCAGCACCTCAAATGGTCCGAGAATTGGAACATTCGCCTTATCTCGTTCGCAGGAATGAACAATTTTTCTTCAATGGCCTGACACATTGAGAAAGCGAGAGAAGCTTTTAGTCGTCGCACCCTCGGTAGGTACGAAAGCAAAAGGTATCAAGGGTCTCTCCTGTAATTACTGATCCAACAGATATAGCGATAAATGGCAAGCAGATAAAAAAAAAAATAAAATAAAAAAATAAAGGAAGAAAAGGACTAAGGGGAAAAAAATCCCACCCCATCGGTGGCACACCCTTAAACAGATCCTGAAAAGTCGATTTTCGTCGTTGAAGCGAAACGAGAGGGTTCATGGCCCGGCCTGTAATCTTCTGGACGAGTCATTCGAGACTATCTTTCGCGACAGAAAGGTGAAAAAAAAAACAGATTTCAGGGGACCCTGGGAAGAGCCAAACGTCATGAAAGACCGGATTTCACTGGAAATTTCTTTGTATCCTTAAAAATGTTTTTCCGAGCATAATAAATCATACCCTTAAGACCAGTACGTTTCACCTTTGCTCACACGAGTAGGCTATTATATGCCCATGTCTCCGCAACTGTATTCAACGAAAAGTTACATCCTCGTAAATCGGCAGAGCCCATCAGATATTATTCGAACTTTTAATGAAGCCACTTCAACGTTTAGGAATATTATATTTACGACTCGATCGTGACGGCCATTATAAACTCGTTTTTTTACTTCTTGACATAAGCTTGGGAAATTTTGTCCCAGTTTATTAGAAAATGAAATTTAGTAAAAAAAAACATAGATATTTGATTAATTTTTTGATAATTTCGAAATTTTTGGCATTTCCACGATATTTTTCATTTCTCACGAAACTCTCAGCCAAATTTACGATTGGAGTGACTAAAATCTAGTTTCCGAAGATACTTTCTTCAATATTTCGCGCTGCAATGACCAATTTTGTCTAATTTTTCGAAAAAATGTTTATTCGAACGTATCCAACAAAATATCGATCTTTTCCAATAAAATTTTTCTTAGAAACGTCGATATAAGGCCAACACATAACAGGACTAAACGCAACGTAACATATTTCGGCTTTTCGACAGAGGCTGAACGGAGGAGAGTGAAAGAATAGAATGATGAAAAAAAGTAAAAATTGAAACTGGTAGTTTTGGTGAATAAAACAAAACGCATTGAAGCGAAGTTTCAATGATGGCTGGAGGCTTCATATTCTCTGTTTGAAACGAATGTGTATATATGAGACATGTGTGGATAGGATTGACGCTTGTGATGGCTAAGCTTGTGGCTCTCGTTTCGGTATTGATGGTTTAAACTCGTATGTCTAGTGGAGGTCGATACGTTGTCATCACACACCAACTATGAATACAGAAGCCTCGTTTTTCCAAACATTTTTGTGGGTTGAATAAAAATCTGTGCAACTTTTTCTCTCCTGGATGCTTCTTTTTCCATTCTCTCTTCCTCTCCGTTCCTTCGCTCTGTCGATCGTTATCGTTGACATGTCAAAAACAAGTAATAAATAGTAGGAGAGAATAAACCTATTGGCAGAGAGTGCGCATGATTTTTTTCACTCTCGTACTCTCGATGGATTGCGTGACGAGAAACAAGATTGATGGATTCCATGGGCCTCAGGAGTTCTAATTCAAAATCGAATCGACAATAATTATAAGAATTTAATAAAATTTTGCGAAAATATTCAAATACGATGACACCATTTTTTTTCTCTATTTTTCGTCCACATAATTGTCGAGTAATTTGAGTTTACAAAATGCAAAATAAATTCCTATATATATCTCAATTGTATACTAAAAAAAAAAAAAAAGTTATTTCTATATTAATATTTAATATTAAAGAGTAAGCTCAAAAAATGTCATCAAATTCTAATAATTTTGAATTTTCCTATAAGTTTAATATGTCGGAATTAAAATTCACGCAAAAATCAAATTTCACTTGGTAACTTAATTTCGAAGAAATAACTCCCGGAGGTTCAAAAACTCCAAAGCCAATAAAACAGGAGTGGGAGAATGAAAATTGAATCCGTTTGTGCCAGCTCACGTAATTCATTTCTCCATTAAGCGACGAGACAAGATTATAAACTTTTATGAAATCCTTGTAATCAGTATTCTGGACGTAACGATAGAATTTTTTTGATTTACTATATATCGACGAGGCGATGGGACTGGTTCGCGCGATGAATCAAATAAATAAATGGCACTGGGACGAGGGGCGAAAAGTTGGATTAAGCGAGGAATGGCCCATATAGAAAGGAACGCGTAGCGAGAAGCGTGAGATACGTGACGGAAGATATCGATTGTGCAAAAGCAAACTGTGTCACTGTGGTTTATGCAAAGCGTCGCGTTACCTTCGGAGCCTGGGCTGACCGGTCTGTCCCTGCGAGCCCCCGTTCTCGTTATACGACGAGGGACTATCGTTTGACAAGTCAACAACGCAACTGAACCTTCGTGGATATGGTTTACACACGCAGCCCCATCCGCCCACACACCTATACACTTATATAAACGTATACATATGTGAACGTATTTATAGACTCCGAAGAGCTACGACCGAGAAGATGGACCATGGCTAGAATCGATGCAATTGAAATTGACAGGGTGGAAATGCGGACCGGTTCAATTTTCTAAGCAAATTAAGCCCCTGCTATCGAGCTACGACGAAAATTCCAACGCCCCAATCTGTTTTCGACAATTATCTACCAACGAATTCGCAATAATGTCTTCGACGTTTTGGACACGTCGTTTGTCTTTGGTATTAACTATCAAAATACTCAAAATTATCTGGCTCAACCTTTTTTCTCAAATTCTCGTTAATCGATCGCACATTTTCGGACAAATGTCGGACGGTTTTATTAACTCGTCACTGAAAATCAAATTTTGTCGATAACAACGTCGATATTCCAGTGAAAATGGTGAACTCAATATTTTTTGGTAATTTTGAAATTTTCGTTATTTTCACGATATTTTTTATTTTTGAAGAAACTGTCAGCAAAATTTACAATTACGAGGACGAAAATTTATTTTCCAAAGAAATTTTTATTCAATATTTTGCGCTGCAATGATTAAATTTTTGTGATTTAAAAAAAAAAACGTTTAGCCGAACGTATCCAACAAAAAATTCATCTTTTCCAGGAAAATTTTCTTTTCCGCGTAGTTATTATAAATCCGAGCGTGTACAGAATGGCGTGGAATTATTATTTTTCTTTTCCTACGCGAGCAGTGCGGACTGCCGTGTTGCTGTTTTTATTTCCTTTAAAAATGGAATATTACGAGAACGTTCGAGTGCATGGGCATTTTTATTTTTTTGCATTCTCTGCATGTTCGTAAATTTTGTTTCATTCGAGAAATGTTTGAGCTTCGGAATATTTATTGCGAGTCCAGAATAGTTTGAAGACGATGATTGAAAAATTCGTTAGCCGTTCGGTCATGTGTTGAGTAAGTTGCGGAAATATTCCTGGAGTATTGTTGCTCCGGCTGTATGGAAAATGTGCGAGAAAAACGTGGCGGCGCGTGTTCGAGACGTTTTTTCATTGCCGGAGAAGCAGCCGGCAGACTATTTGGCTTTTGAGCGAAGATTGGATGTTCTCGGAGAGGCTGCGGAATAGTTTTTCGATGATGTCTGGGCTGCTGGTTCGATTTTAAAAACGTCAATGACCGCAGAAGCGTATGTTGCATGAAAATGCACGTTCAGTGTGTATGGAGAAGGCGAAAAGCGATCCGAGAGGTTTGCTTTGTTTTCCGGATACTTTGTCGACCTCTTTGTTTTTCCGCGGTCCTCGGGAGGCCGGAGGAAAACTCGAAAATGTGGAGTACAATCTCGGAAAGCTCGGTGCTCTCCGTTTCCGACGATGCTCTCGCCTTTTGCTCCTGTCTACTCGTACACTTTTTTCTGCTCTGCGTTCCTCTTTCTTTTTCTTCTTCTCTGCTTACTTTTTCTTTTAATATCCTTTTTTTTTTTTTTTTTTTTTTTTTTTTTTTTTTTTTTTTTTTTTTTTTTTTTTTTTTGTTTTTTTCTGTTGTATTGTTTTTGTTTTTTTGTTTTTTTTTTTTTTTTTTTTTTTTTTTTTTTTCTTTTTTGTCTATCCAGTACACACGCGTGAGCTGACCTTTCTCCGCGGCGTGCGCGGTGCTCACTATGAAAAAGACTGAAAAATAAGAGAGACCGAGAGACCAGAGAGGGTATAATGAACGTTGCCCGTTTCGGAAATAACGAGACGAGAGTGCGCCTCGGAAAGAGCGTATAAAAAGTACCTGAGTGTATCCTCCCCAGCCGCACGATACATACTCTAGACATGCACTTACTTTTCCTACAATATGTACACGTGTGCACTCCGATGGCGTAGCAAAAATCTCTTTTTTTTTTCTTCGATCTTTCCTCTTTCTCGATCGACGTCGTTACTTCATGTACCGAAACATTATCTTCTTGGCAAGACACCCGGAAAATTCTCCGACATTTTTTATTCTCGTGAACTTTTGTCTTCGCGACTTGAGTGTCAAATTTCCGGCATAGATTCTCGGGATTTGGATAATTTTTTAGTGAATCCGAGATTGATTAACGAGAATTTGAAAATAAAGCTCGAAAATTATTATTTTTCCTTTTTCATCGATCGGGGAAAGGATAATTTTGATAAAATTGAAGAAACTTTCTTCGGAAAGTAATTTTTTCTCCTCCTGATCGGAAATTCAGCTGACAGATTCGTTACAAATGAAAAACATCGTCAAAATAACGAAAACTATGAAATTATGAAAAATATTTAGTTCGGCGTTTCCAACAAAATATCCAAGTTTTTTGGGAAGAAAATTTTGTTGGAAAAGATTGATATTTTGTCGGATACTATCGAGTACACCTTTTTTTCAAAAAATCAAAAAAATTCAGTCAATGCAGCGCGAAATATTGAAAAAAGTATGTACGAATAGTAAATTTTTGTCCCGCCGATCGTGAATTTAGTTGACAGTTTCGTTAGAAATGAAAAATATCATGAAAATACCAAAAATCCCATAATTATCAAAAAAATATTGATTTCACCGTTTTCAACAAAATATCGACATTTTTTGGACAAAATTATATTTTTCCTGTACCAAAGTTGCTCACAAAGCCGAAGGAGTCGTCTCCGAACATTATTTCCATCGCAACAACTTTGTGACCAACGTTTCCGCATGGAACAATGACTCGCAGCATCGGTGATAAATTATTTTGATGAAAATTTGTAAACACAAGATTGTTCGAGTTAGGTCGGATCATCTCTCGCAGGGTGGAAGTGAAAATCCATTCGGATGCAGGACTCGTTTCAACAGCACGACTGTGTATTCGGTTCAGTGAAGGCATTAGTAACTGCATCGCTCGCGAATAGTATGGTAACGATCTTTGGATGCTGACACATAAGTCAAACATATATATATATATAGCTATAGAGCAAGTGTCTGCGAGCTGGGAGGTGTATATGTGTGTGTATGTGTGTTGGGAAAAGCGAAACGGGGAGCACCTGTTGTCGACTCGAGACTAGACTCTCAGGTGGATAAGCTTATGGGAACAACTTGGCTGGATTCGCGTAATATGCGCTTGGGAGAGTTTCGATATTCGAGGAGATGTTGCGCCCCGAGTGCTGCATCAGAACAGTTCCGAAATTAGTGTAAAGTAAGAAGCGTATACAGTTATACATGTGACGGAGCAGGTCACGTACATAAACAAGGGCTTGAGGCTTCTTTGCCGATGATCGAGCCGCCACTTTTCACTTTAGCTCTCGATATCGATTTCATTTTTGCATGGATCTCGCGCTACACGGAAAATAAAATGTTGCCAAAAAACTTTGATGTTTTGTTGAAAACGGTGAAGCTAATATTTTTTGATGATTTTCAAATTTTCGGCATTTTTCACAATATTTTTCATTTATGAGGAAACTGTCGGATTAATTTACGATTGGAATGACAAAAATTTACTCTCCGAAGAAACTTTCTTCCATATTTCGCGCTGCGATGACCAAATTTTTGGGATTTTTCAAACAAAAAAGTTCAATCAAACGTATCCAACAAAATATCCAACTTTTCCAGCCAAATTTTTGTTTTCACCGTATCTGCCGTATACGATCTTTCAAATTGTCCATATTCCCTTTTCGTCTCTCCGATTGCTCGGGACTCCCCGAGTCCAGGACTCATATTGGCTGCTCTCCGAATAACATTATCGCACAATGAATTATTAACAATTTCTATGCAGCATATGTTCATCACCTTTTCTACTGGAGACATTGTAGAGAAATGGTTGATTCTCGCACTCGTATAACATCGTCAACATGGCTAATTATCCCGCGAGATTAAAGGCTTCGAAGTCAAAGAGCATTGCAAATTATACAGCGGAGTCTCTTCCTCTTTTGCTCTCTGGGTCTCTTGTCACCTTCCATTAACTTCGAAGCGACGAAACGCCTCCTCTGAAGTTTCCCCCCCCCCCCCGCGTTGTCGAGAACGGTTTCCATTCGGCATTGAAATTCAATCGAAAATTAAACAGCAATCCGTAAATGTCTCTGTTGTGCGCCGATTTTTTTTTTTTTTTTTCAATTTTTTTATCTCGATTCGGCTCGGCGTATCGTGGAGGAGCGGAAAATCCGCATGAAAAATATTCATCCCCTTGGCAGGTGTGAAGATATTTCAACAAAGCCCTGAAACTTGTTTTTTTCTCATTATTCACGAGAAAATAAAAGAAATTGTTGAGAAAATTATTCCGGAATGGAGAATGAAGAAAAAACGTGTAGCTCCTGAGAGGAAAATAAAAATCGAGCCTTTGAATAACTGAATACGGCGGCCGGGGTATAAATAAATCGTAAAAAAATATAAAATAAAATATTTGCATCCTCGCAACATTTTTCTTACGTGAAAAATGTTTTTCCTCCAACGACCAACTCGAATGAACGTAATGGAAAATAAACAAACGTCGGATCATCGTGGATTGCGGAATTTCCGATAGAAACCAATTCCACAGGCAACTTGAGCAAACATAAAGTCTCCCCCTTACCAGAGACGCTTTTTTAAGGCACTCATTAAGATTGCTCGTGCCCAAGAACGAGTTGAAATTCAAAAACTGTCTTTGTGAGCAAAAAAAAAATATTCAGCTTGATTGTCAATTTGTATCAAACAAATTACCAAATCATTGGAAAGAAATTTTTTTTAGGAAAGATCGAGCAAGAGCATTTCGAGGGAAAGATCCAGCGGGAAATATTGAAGAAAGTTTCTTCGGAAAATCAATTTTTGTCATCCCAATAGTAAATTTAGCTGACAGTTTCGTTATAAATGAAAAAAATTGTCAAAATAACGAAAATTTTGAAATTATCAAAAACTATTTAGTTCACCGTTTTCAACAAAATATCGAGGTTTCATGCCAAAATTTCATTTTCACTGCAGTCGTTTTGTTACGACGGGTTTTCATAAATTAATTAATTTTAGGACCGACAAGAAATTCCGGAAATTATTAAACCGCGGAATGACCTGCTGGTGCCATTTCGACACAAAAATAAACAACGAGGTCAACCGATAAATAATGCACAGCTTTGTGGCCTGGAAATTTGAAAAAAATTTCAAACATTGACGAAAATTCATCAAATTTTACAATCGAGAAAATATTGTGCAATATTTCCCAAGGCTTTTAATGGAAAGATAAAAAAAGCTTCGTGGTGAAATGAATATTCCGGCGAAACAGTTAAAAAAAAAAATAAACGTATTTTTTTATCAACGGGTTTCGAAAAAGCGAGAATCGAGAATGGGTTTGTAATATTCGCGTTGTCATTCACGTCCGAAGGTCCCGTGAAAAATTCGCTATTGATAAAACCGAATTTCTCCATAAAGTGAACTTTCAATTTGCAAGTTGCAATTTGTTATTTCGCTGTTTTCGCGACGAGCATTATTATTAAAATATACAAGAAAAAATAGTGAAGAGTATCGGGCGAATCTCGAATCACTGAGTTCGCAAAATGAATAAATTTCCATACATATTGTGAATATGCAAACTTTATTACGTGCGAGAATCATCCCCAAAAGTTAGCCGTCCGAGGCGGGCAATATAGTTTCGTGAAATTTTTTATTTGCGTTGGATCGGTGGACCTAGATGGTCAAGGAGAAGAATCGACGTTGTCTGAAAAAAAAATCAAAGAATTTTCTTTCGTTCCTTCCGATTGACAAAATTTTCGATAAAAAAATGTAAAAAAAATATGAGAGTAAAAAGAAAAACGATAACGCAAGAGAAAGGGGGTCGAAACAATTTCCACGTAATAACCATCGAGGTATTTAATGAGGGGAGTTGGTAATCAACGAAATGGACTCGTAATAGGCAACGACCATTAGCAACTGGCGTGACCGAAATTTCCTTTATAGTCGGGACCACCCGGATTGAAACGTAAACATTTTCTCCCCCTCAAAAGTCTTAATTTTTGGTGCTTTGACTCGAGAGGGTAGGAAAGACTTGGAAGCCACGAAATATATAGAAATACAGAGCTTCGTAATCGCACACGTACATATAATATAATTTTGTCATGTTCCTTCCTGTTCCATAGCGCATAAAACATTATTCACAAGGGGCTGGAATGTCCCACTAGGGATATTCATGCAAGCATCCTCTCCCTTCTAGAGAAATCCAAACAAAAAAATGAGGGTCGTTTAATGAGACGCAGATGACTGACTGTGATATAGACTCCGATTATTTCGGACTATTTTCCAAATGCCCAAATTGTGATCATTTTATAAATTCACCTTCTCAACCGATAATTAACGAGGTTTTCTACACACGACAATATCATAAAAATTTAATAAAATATGGTAATAATATTACTTAGCATCAAATACCATGACACAATTTTTTTCTATTTTTCGTCTACACAGTCATTGAAATATTTAAGTTTACAATATGGATAAAATATATCAATATATATATATCTGCATCCTATGTTTATGCATGTAAACTCTAGTGTCCAATAACTGGAAAACTATGTGGAAGAAAAATCTAAAAAAATGTGTACCTTGATTTTTAATACGAAACAGAATACTAATCGAATTTCATGAAATTCTAATAATTTCGAGTTTTCCTATGCATTTAACATTGCTAACATTGAGACTTACGACAATATGATCAGAATTGAATAAAATGCGGTGCGAATATTTTTTAGCATCAAATCAAATATTTTCCTATTTTTCGTGTGCACAGTCGTCAAATAATTCGAGTTTACAATATGCAAAAGATATATATCTCAATCCCATGCTTATGCACGTAAACTCTATTGTTCCATAATTCGAAAAGTATGTAAAAAAAAAAATCTTAAAAACGGAGTATATAAAGAAGCCTAATGATTGGGGCAGCGGAAAAAACGTGAGAACCGTGGATAAAATCGAAATGACGAAAGTTATAAAAAGTCGTTGCGTACAGTTGATAAAATAAATGAAACGAGCTTGGTGGGCATGAAATTTGAAGCTCGAATTTTCGACAAAGAGTGAATCAAAGTATGAAAGAAAAAAGGTTGATGCGGAGGGAAAACGCGGAGTGAGAAAGGGAGAAAGTTTGATAAGAGTCTCTTCGCGGTGCTGGCGAAAGGGGTAAAGGACGAGAATTCAGCAGTGAACGGACCCTCGGTACAGGAACAACGTAGTGGTCGAAGCCACCACGGCGACGCGATGAGACAACGAGATGGATAGAAATGGAGAGACAAGAACGAAGGATGTAGAGAGAGAGAGAGAGAGAGAGAGAGAGAGAGAGAGAGGACTGGGAAGCACAGGAGAGAAAGCGAGAGATGTCGAGTGCGGAGTGCGGAGCAAGGGTGAGATCGAAGGGGTAGAACGCGAGACGTTTGTGTGCGGCGTTGACGGTGCGCGCTTTCCCTGGTGAGCAAGACACGCCCTGCAGGTCGATACCGGAACCAACGCATCCATCGGTATCCTGTCGTTCTACCATTACCTATATATAGTTGCCTATATATAGTTGTCTATGCATACGAGTCCATATATTGACCAAATATAAACAATGATGATCGAGTCACAAGAGCCCTCGCACATTCTTGGCCGAGCAACCAATTTACATAACCGACCGACGAAAAAAAGAAAAACAAAAAACACTACGCGACTTTGCGTTTGTTGTTTCTTCCGAAAATTCTCTCATTTCTTTATGCACGAGACTCTGTTCCATTTGCCGCATCCCTCGCGCTTAACTATTCGTTCAAAATCAGACTAGGACGGTGGACTCGGTCCCTAGTGACTTTACAAATGACTGGGAATCTATTTTCTGTACATGGGACTACGTTCAGCTCTGTCCGCCAGGAAATTTGTACACATGACTCGCAATACGACGCTCGCGAATAGCACTGAGAAGAAAATTTTGTTTGATACATTCGACTAAAGGTTTATTTGGAAATTCTCAAAAATTTTGTCATTGCAGAGCGAAATAGTGAAGAAAGTTTCTTCGAAAAGTAAACATTTGTCATCCCAATCGTAAATTTCGCTGAAAGATTCGTTAAAAATGAAAAATATGGTCAAAATGACGAAAATTTTGAAATTATCAAAAAATATTTGGTTCATCATTTTCAACAAAATGTCAGAGTTTTTAAAAAGAAATTTTTGTTGGAAAAAATCGATATTTTGTTGGATGCGTTCGACTGAACGTTTTTTATTTTTTATTTTTTAAATGTAGTCATTGCAACGCGAAATATTGAAGAAAAGTTTCTTCGGAAAGTAAATTTTTGTCATCTCAACGGTGAATTTTTCTGACAGTTTCGTTAGAGAGGAAAAATATTGTGAAAATAACGGAAATTAAAAAAAAATATTTAGTTGATCGTTTTCAAAAAAATATCGAGGGTTTTGAAAAAATTTCATTTTCTGTTAGGCGAGCGGGATTTTGTTGTATAAAATGATGATTAATCGATGGAAATAGAGGGAAGATAGAGTCGTTGGTGACTTTCATTAAAACCAGATAGTCGTAGCTGGGATAGAGTCAACATTGACTCATCTCTACTGCATTAAACACCAGCATCTCCATCGTCCTGGCTCGGACATTGATCAGAAAACTTCTTCCTCTCGTCCGGAATTGCTAATGCCTCTCTACCCGTAGCATTTTAATTACTCGAGCGGCAGAATGCGATTAAAGACGAGAGTAACTGTGCGAGAGCAATGTAGGGGAAAGGCGAGGAGCAGTAGGGAACAAAAGGGAAAGCCAGTGGAGCAAATGGAAACATTCAGAAGTCCCGGGCTCCACTCCGACCGAGTTATATGAGACTTTTCCGCAAGAGACAGCATCCACAGTTTCAACGTCAAAAGGCGAATTGAAAATGCGTCGAATAAACCAGTCTCCAAAACCTCCTCACTTCATATTTTATTAATCTTTCCACTAATTTCAACATTAAAGCTTTTACAATAATCGGAGTCCTCATTTTTGAGGGCCACTTTGAAAAAAGAAAAAAAAAATTTCTCGACTTCGGAAACGAGGAGGAAGCTCAAAGGGACTTCTGTTTTTTTTTTGTTTTTTTTTTTGCATTCAGTCTTTCAAGTTCGAGCTCGAAAAACTCGAAAGATACGAGCCAGCCATCGAAACGAGAAATCCGTAGAGAAAATTTTTTTAAAAAAATTCAAAAAAAAAAGAAACTTCGTGTACAGAGACGAACCGAGGAAGTTGAATGAAAGAAAAAAAAAAGGTTTGGCCTAATCGTGCAAGATGGTCATTAGAGGAGAGTAACTTGCAGCAGGTTTTTTTTCCTCCGACGGGACTTAAGAGAAAGGAAGAAATGGAGATGGAAGGACAAAGTGCGAGAAGGAACGATATCTCGGTTGCATGCTTTTAAAAACTTCTAACCGGTATACCACTTTGTACAAGCTTCGCCAGATAAGTCTCTCGCGGCGATGTGAAGCGGCCTCTCCCGGGGATTCCCAAAGCACTGTACGTACTTTTACTACACCGATACACCCCCAGATACTCACATATATATTTCTATACACAGTGCAAACTCGT
Source organism: Campopleginae sp. 14b (assembly GCA_030522525.1). Taxonomy (NCBI): domain Eukaryota; kingdom Metazoa; phylum Arthropoda; class Insecta; order Hymenoptera; family Ichneumonidae; species Campopleginae sp. 14b. The sequence continues at coordinate 29,563 of JAPYYS010000903.1, forward strand.
ATATACGTTAATCGAGCTTTGCAAGTCGAGCCAAAGTCGCATTTGTACTTTAACACGAAAGTTTTCCTAGCGCAGAGGCACTGCGGGTTTACAGTAAAAGAAAAAAAAAAAAAATGCGAATAATCAAACGAATTGTAACACCCACGAGTCCCGGAATTTTCAAACGACAAACCTGCAGCTAAACCGTTCCAGGAACACCTCCCCATCGATCCACAGATCCCAAATTTACGATACTTTATATTGTGCCAAACCACAAAAGATATATAAATATATTGACACGTGATATATGAACCTGACGCATATTTCGTATGCATTGAAATATGTCCGTACATCACCAGCCCATTTATTCACACATGAGATCCAACCCATACGCAATACCTACCCATAAAAAAAAATATATATAACGTATGAATACACAAATATAAATATGCTCGATATTTTTCATATCTCGACATTGGAAAGAAAATTTTGTTCTCAAAAATCGATATTTTGTTGGACACGTTCGACTAAAAGTTTTCTTTGAAAAATTAGAAAAATTTTGTCATCGCAGCGCCAAATTTGGAAAAACTTTCTTCGGAAAGTGAATTTTTGTCATCTCAATAGTAAATTTTGGCGACAGTTTCTTTTGAAATCAAAAATAATGCCAAAATTCGAAGAATGGCGTTGGAAAAAATCGATTTTTTTTTTTTTGCATGCGTTCGAATAAACCCTTTTTTTGGGAAAATCACAAAAATTTTGTCATCGCTGGGGGAAATATTGAGAAAAGTTTCCTCGTGAAGTAAATTTTTGTCATCTCAATCGTCGATTTGGCTGAGAGTTTCGTTATGAATGGAAAATATTATCAAAATAACGAAAATTTCGAAATTATCAAAAAATATTGAGAAAATGTCTCCCACGACGTCAATGCGACAAGTTTCCTTACCCATCGAGATGGTCCATCGAAAATTCATGGCAAAGACAAAAAGCATACTTTTCCCACCAACAAATGGCGGTCCAGCCCGGAATAACGTTATTCAATGTTTCACAAATGTTGATACGTTTTCGCATGCTGATTTTGGAACAAAGGGTGCGCGCCAAGGGTCCGTCTGATTCGAGTAAAAAAGCTCGAGGGTGCGAAAGAAAAAAGTTAAAAAAAAAAGCACGTCGTTGCAGGGATTTTCTTGCGAACCATGAACGAGAGACAAAAAAAAACTAATGTTATACATGATATAGGGGCGTCCTGTATCGCGTCGACTACGAGGCGCCAAGAGACTTTCGAATACTTCAGGGCGAAGCGACGATCCTCCTTTTCCGGACACATTTATACCTCCAGACATTTTTACGTCCACATCGCAGACTCACATTTTTTTCGTCAATTTTTTTGTTTTTTTTTTTCAAATACATGCGTACCCACAAACGCGTACATCCATATATTCTTCTGTGAATATTGAAACGAGATATTCGCTGCAGCGAATGGAGATGGGACCAGTGCTCCCTGAAGTAACCGTCTGCCTTGGGTTTTGTACTCCTGTCGTTCCACTTGAGGCACACAATGCTCCAGTGGAATAGTCAAATCTCCCCATCGTGAAACTTGAAAAAAAAAAACTCTCCATAACGTTAAATTCGATTTTCCAGAGAATTACCAAATTTTGAGGAAAAAAAATGTTAAAAAATGGGGCAAAAGTTTTTTTTCATCGTTATTGACGGCATTTGCGAGAAAATGCGTCAAATTTTGATGCAGGAAAAACGTCGAGTTACGAGCGATTCGACTGTTCGCCCTGGCCCTGGGGTTACGCGGTCCGAAATGTCGGTGTTCTCTGTTATTTTGTCTGAATAAAAATATTACAATTGTAGCAGACGCTCGTATTTATACATGACCGTCCATCCGTGCGAAGCGTGCATAATAAATTTACTAGCATCTATAGAAATATTGAGTGCCAGAGACCAAAGTTTCGGCTCCGAAACGTTGACCATCCTCGATTTGTAAGCGAAATTTTCATATTTTTTCGGTAAACAAACAGTAAGACAGTATTTTTGAATCCATTGGTCTGGACATTTCCCAACTGCGCCACAACAAAAACAATCATCCGTTTTCTGGGCAGAAAACAAAAATTGCCATTTTGAAAAAATAATCAAAAAATTCGAAAATAATGCTGGAATTTTTTTTTTTTTTTTAATGAAAAGGTGAGGCGCCTTTCTGTAAGATTTTATCATAGAGGAGAGAGTCGAAAAGATCGAAATGGAAAAACCATGGCGATTCCGGATTGAAAAGTTAAGGCGGAATGCCTCGTGGATGTGGATACATAGAAATAAAGACAAGTATGTAACCAGGAGCAGGGAGAAAAGGTTGAAAAGGGGGTAGTGGAGGAAGATACGTGCACGTCTGGTAAAGCCGGGATAAGACCTTATGCAGGGTTGTGGAGGATACTACTGTGATTCTGGTGTGCTCGTAATTAGGACGGCACAGGCGACGTATGTCGGGTGGCAGTGGCTGAAGTTGGCGTCGGTGCTAGTCTGGAAATTTGCACGAGTACGGTGGTAGATGGGCATGGAAGCTTTGGTGGAAAAACAGGCGAGAAAGAGTCGAGAGTATGAAAAGGAAAGCGAGAGAAAAAGGGAGACAGAATGAAGGAGAGAGAGAGAGAGAGAGAGAGAGAGAGAGAGAGAGAGAGAGAGAGAGAGAGAGAGAGAGAGAGAGAGGGAGAGAATGAGTGCAACGCTGCTGATAGGGCACGAGTGGATGACTTGAAAATCCGGCTTCTGTGTGGCTACGTAGTACTTCATATGCCTCTGGAACTAATAGGCATACATAGGAGGGCCTGCATGTTCATATTCCACACATTGAGACCATGCGGCACAACCTCGACCTCGGTATTCCTAATGGGTACAAACCTTCTCCGCTATCCGGGCGTTCCTAATGTTCTACAAGCTCGGACGACCCACAAACTTGCAGTAATCCGACACACTCCCAATACGCTAATTTTACGAGACTCCTGGATATTCCCACATTCATTTATCGAACCTCCCACGTTTGGGTTCTGAAGAAGATCGCTTGATGCTGTCCAGTCAATGATATTTGTCGATCCTAACAAAATATTGGCCAGTGACAGGAAACGTCATGGAGGATTCATCAAAAGTCAACAAAGCCTGGAAGTCCTGATCGTTAACGGCGGATTAAGAATTCGATTAAAAGTTGCGGGCGAACGACCATTTGAAAGAGACTCTTGGAGCCTCGATCAGCAATTAGCGTTTTCGAAACTTCGGCACGGAATCCTCGAGAAAATATGCTTCAAGGTAAACCCTGCAAGGATATGACGAAGGATCTCTTCAAGATATCCTTGGGAATGCTTTTAAGGACATATTTGACAAAGTAACCGATAGGCCTCCTTGACAGCCACTCCAACTTGTTTGGGTTGTTTCGATTTGTTTAGGTCCAGTCGCGATGAACAAACAAGTAACTTATTCCGATAAATTTATGTGAAACGATCCCTAGGAAAAATCAGTCTGTTTACACGAATTCTTAAGGACAACGAGGACGCCATTGGACCCTTGAGAACAGCCAGCCTGCTTGTTGTTTATTCGCATCTTCAAATATATACCATCCCGTATCTTAACCCTTATGTACATACAAAGAAGCTCCCGAACCACACAGTTCCTTCTCCCATGGTGCCTTCCGAAGGCACCATAACAACCAAGCTGGACCAGCAATGCTGCATTCAGCAGCTTTTATTTCAGCCCCTAAAGCAACCTCCTAGTCCACTCGGGGTATATTTGAGTTACAAACCTGATGAACTAATTAACACTTACTGGAAAAGTTAATTAATGCATTTTTATGTAACGAAAGAAAATTTTATCCAGTTCCAAAGCTTTTGTGCAGATTCCAAGCTTTATTCCGGCCAGATGCTTCGAACAGTCCTGCAAAGAATTCTCCAAAGACATGCAAACGTGTGGCTCAGAAATCCCTTCTACATTGCCCTCGCTAAACCACCATAAAAGCTTCATCCCCAAGACTGGCTCAGCTAGCAACGTTTTTCGTTGTTACAGTCAACGACATCCAATCTCCATGGCTCAGTGATGAGCGTTAAATTAAACTCTACATCCAGAAATGATGGTCCAGTGATTAGCTGACCTCAAATGTGGTTACTCGTAGACATGATTCTGGTCAGTCCATCATGTTTCATCCAACATCTCGCCATAAGCCTGAGTACTCGGTAAGGCGACGAAGCGTGATTGAGCTGAGGTAGTATGCTCCGAGCGAGAGAGGTGTGCCCACGTGAATCCGCTTATTACCTTAATACTCACCCACGTAGAAACTCGCTGGATTAGTTTATGGGGGATGATAGCGTAGGAGATAACGACGACGTCAACGGCGAGAGCACATTGACCCTGCTCTCTCAAACTGGATAGATTGGTCGTCACGTGTATGCACAATGAGGAAGAGGAGCTGTTAAGACTTAGCCCTGGACATTGTTCCCGAGGCGTACAGCACCCTTACCATCGCTCTACATGATGCTCATGCTGATGGGGTGTTACTAATCCAATGGATCTTCACGATCATCTCGATCGATCATTCGCTCCAAACGATATTTCGCGGAGGCACCTCTCAGATAGAAAAAATGTTTGATCCGTGTCGCAGCTCGTGTTGACGCTAATCGAACAACTCGAAAAGGATCAGGAGTCAGTGATGAATAGTCGGGGAAAAAAACTTTTCGATTACTCACTCGTTAGAGTGACAAAGCAGGCTGGAAAGACTAGTTCAGCCTGCAAATGAAATTTAGTGCCTGCAAGTTCCGAGGCATTTGCGACAAGTGTTGCTTTAGCTACTTTGTACATTATTATGTTTTTTTTTTTTGTTTCGTTGTTGAAAGAATCGAGCCACAGAATTTTTGTTCTGAATGGTGAGTGAGCATAAGCAAACTGTGTGCTTGGCTTTGAGCAGTGCCACGAGAGGAAACGGCGGAGAAAACGACGAGAGGGGACGAGAGGCCTGCACAGTGGGTAAGAGGTTTCTCAGCAGAAATGAAAAGAATGGGAGAAGAGTTTGCTCTATATACAGATATGTTTCTTTTATACAACTCGCTATATAGTCCGCGGTGTAAAAGATAAAAGGCAATGCCGGTCCGTCGGTCAGATGTTCTCTAAGCTCTGACTACTGTGTGAGCTAACAGTCCGTCTGTGTGTGGCTGTGTAGGAGAAACCCTATGCTCAAAGTCAGGGCTGGAATGGCCCACAAGGTAGAAGAGTTATGTCGGGTTGAAGGAGCGCAAACGTTGAATCCAGGACAGAAAGAGAATTCAGTCCTACCTCTTCGAATTTTCATTGGTCAGCCAAAATGAAGGTATTACCTTACCTCCTTCATGCTTTTCGCTTTTCCACCCCAATTTATTCGTTACTTCTCTCCTGCCAATAGTTTTTGCAAATGTCATTTTAGAACCCGGCTAATCTTCTAGTGATTATATTTCACATCAAGACTCTATGGACGTTAAATCCATGCAGGAGGGTCCGAGTATTTACAATCACGTTATTAATTGGATTCCTCTCTAACGAGCAACATCCATGATCAGATTTACAGCGCTGCTTGTTCATCAGTCCAATTCCTTTCACTCCAGCTCTCCATCCCCATCAGATTTACAGCAACCCCTACATTCACGTGACTTTACAAACCTTCCTGCAACCCAACAATGGACTGAGCAAAAAGTGCTACGGAAACCTACCGAATCCCGTGGCATGTCAAAGAATTTTCGAGAAAAAACTGACATTTAAGGGAGGCTGACATAGCTCTGGATTCTCAACATCTCCGTATGCATACTTTCCCGTGATGCTTCAAACTAGTCGGTAAACGCTTCAGCTCACCTGAGCTATTCGCATCAGCGGAACACACAATGGCTTCACTGAGAATATCCATGATACGGTATATTCGTGGAATTTGCTGTTGGGTGATGCACATCACGTCGATTATCTTGAATCTTGAGGCAAATTCTCGACTGAACGCACCTAATACACTTTAAAGAGCGTTTGCAATTATTGGAGGTGCACCAATTATTGGCAAATTTGATATAGAACGAGGATAATGGAGCCTCCAGCCAATGGTACGGTCATTAGCCATCCATACAAGAGCCAATGGCCACATAGTTTGTATGAAAGATTTACAAGTAGACGCGTGACTGAATTCCATATTAACGATTTGAATGGAACTCTCGCTCTCGTATATATCGCATCATAGTTCAACCTGGTGCAATCTCTCGAGCGCTAATATGTCCGCGTACAGAAAGGAAAGAAAAGGAGAGAACAGAGGGAGAAGAGGATTGTACCTAGAGAAGGATAGCCAGTGTGCTATCAAGCGATATAATGGAGATGGAACAAGATAAAATGATGAAGAGAAAGGGTTAGACAGAGCATGAAGATATACGTCGATGGATATGCTACGCGCATATATATCTTTATACAGTCGAGGTGGTGGGGGAACTGTGCGCGGAATTCCGGCGAAGCTGCTCCGCCAACTTTGCAACAAGGGGATGGGCTATGAGAACTTTGAACATTAATTCCGAAACATCGGCGAGCAAGTGAGACGAGAAAGGTATAGTGCACAGAGGCATTTCCTATTGGGATCCACCACTTGGATTTCACCAACAAAAAGTCTTCATAGGGAACAGAGCTCCATAGATTTCTCACTCAGCACATACCGATCCTACACAGTCACTCACTACTTTCCTTCTCTTTCCTGACAAGATTACAGTCCAAGGGCATTGAAGGGTTAATCGAATATGGAGACAAAGTGAGAAAAAGGATTTTTCCTCACTTCCTACTAATGAATTCCTAGCTTAATGGTTGGTGGAGACTTTTTCTTCCAGATAGTCAGACAATTCCATGTCCGAATGATCTAATTCGATCTGACAAGGATTAGGGTCTGTCAGTCGATTGATGCTCGGATCAATGCACAAATTTCAAATGGAAATCTCAACCCATTCATCGGCATCACGTCACTTGCTCGGTCAACACTTTTTTATCATTTCTTCTACGACTCCCCTTATCTGGTCTTATCTGCACAACAAATGGAGATTGATTCGTCGGTTGGTTGGCACACGTGGCCCAATGCGAGTCCTCTTGGGGTCGTTGGAAACAAATGATTCAAGGAGTGAGCAACTTTGCTCAGAAGTGATGGAACAAGATGGCCGACCAAATGGTTTTAGAAGGTATCAATCGCTTCTGGTGAAAGTTTAAAGTCACGCCCATTTAGATGTCGGAAGATAGCAAAAAGGATGGCACTTTGAAAATATTCGAGATTTAAGATCGCGTGGGACACGAGCAAGCTGCTATTAAATGGCAGAGCAACCTACTTCGATGGGGTGGATTGTAGCTCAGGCAGGGTTCCGAGGGTCTTAACCCTGCTTCGTGTTCTCCTCCTAAAGGCAGTCATACAGCCTTATATTTACATGGTATTACTCTTACGCCCGTCATTTTAAGAATTCTCCTTCCTCTCTGTCAGCATCACCCTTCCGCACCCCATCCTTTTTGTCCTGCTTTTACGTGTTCGTTCCTTCCACAGTCAATCTATGTTTTCTTTTCCTTTTTCTTCGCCACGCACGACTGGAGCTTTCCGCTACTCATCCTGAAAGCCAACCGACTGTACGTCCTGTACAACGTTCGCTTATTTTTTTCTTTACCGTTCTCGTTTTTCCATCTGGACGCACCAACGACGGAGCAACTTTCCCGTAAGAATGGAACTACGACAAACGATATTTAGTGATAGGCACACCGGGCTACAAAATGTACAAATTCTCCTCACTCAATCCTCCAGAGAGCCTGGTGATAAAAATTTGTACAATTGCCAAACACGTCCACCTTACAAACTTGGCATGACACAAACATTCCAAATATTCTGAGGTTGTAGCAATCTTCATGGAACTAGTACCCGGATTTTCCCATGTATACATACTATTTTATTCTTGGATGAGAGACTCCACTCGCCCAGGAGAATCAGTAATTCGTAGAGCTGCCTTTTTCGAACACATTCAATTTGCATAATAAGATTTGTAAACTGTTTGTCAAATTTCATGCCACCAACCACATCGGAACACCATCATCGTTTCTTCTTGTCCAAAAGAAGGGGAAACTTGTTTCCAGAGAAAGTAAAATGAGTTGAGAGATTAGTCACGCTACAGTTGAGATATTAAACGAAGCAAGAAAGTTTTTTTAATCTGCTGGAAGCACCACTCCGAAGATGTGGTATGGAGGGTTTGATGGGTCATTCACAGTAGCGAGGCTTATGACTGTTCTGTGAGGAGGAAATGTCGCCCCTTTGCCAGCCTCAACGACGACACAAATTTCTTCCCCTAGCGTTCATCTCGAAACTGTCGACCACCGCTGAGTCACGCTGGGCGGAAAAGATGTCCAACGAGTTGAGGCGAAAAAGAAGTTGTAAGAAAAGACGCCGGATGAAAGAGGGACTGGGCAAATCTGGCGCTTGTAAAAGTTTCGGAGCAGCTTCGCTAGGAAGGCTATTGTTGAGTTCTAGGAGAAGATGATGGCAGCGCCACAAGGACTACCCCGTGTGTCAGGCAACCCTCGATATCCATAGAGAAAAGAGTACGAGGACCATATAATACAACATGGGGCTGGGGAACGAGTGACGCGATGATGGCGACGACACGTTCACCGCCTTTACTTTCACAACCTTCGCCCCAGTCCGCTTAGGGTAGGCGAAGAAAACCCTACGTGTGTATGGCTGCCCTGGATGGGTATGTGTGAAGTGAAAGACGTGGCAAAAGAGAGCAGGGGAAGATTCTTTTTCTCCCTCCTCGGTGGGATAAGCTTGAAATTTGAATAAATCGTCGTTCGCTGCTGGGCTCTTTGGCGCGGTAGGGCATACAGCTTCACCCGGATGGCGTCATTTAGCCCCGTCGTACTAGGAAAGTGCACACGAGCCCAGAGCCATATATGCCACGCATAAGCACCCTCCTGCGACCGAAGCTTTACCATCATCCCAGTATCTTCCCTCGCGATATACACGACCTCTGAAGAGAGCTTTCCGACAATTGGATTACGTAAGGATGATGATGTAGGAGCTAAGCGAAAATCTCGCTTTTATTTATACCCACCAACGCCCACACTCAACCACGATACGTGATTCTTCCTGGCATACATTACCACTTCGCAAACTCCATGACCTCAATGACCTTCATCATTTTGCTAATAGCCCCCCCCCCCTCCCCCCCCCCTAGTCTATTGAGTCCTCTGCTGGATTTTCACCATTGGAAACGTACATAGTGTACAAGAACCACCATAAAAATTGACATCCACCATTTTTTGGTTATCGAAATAAGGACACAGTGGCGTAAAGCCTCATACCTCGCATGGCAGAGGGTTAAAAGATAATAAAACAACAGATTCCTGCCACGTTCTTCCATCTTTTCCGTCTCGAAGGAACAACATCCAGGAGTACATAGACATCTATCTTTCTTTGGGAAATAAGACTTTTGGGATGATGAGACTGCGATGTTGCTCTGAATATGGACCCTTTAGTATCGAGAGCAGAGGGTTGTCGACAACCGGATATCGCCTAGTAAGCCTTCGGTGTTTCTATATACCCTGCGTCTATAATACAATCCCTATACATAACCAACCAAATTGTATCAGGATTTCCGATTTCGTATACCATCGTTGGAGCCCCACATTCCGCCGGGGCAAATAACCCGGCAGAATTTTGATTAGATATATTCCCAGAGATGAGCCGTAGCCAAAGGGCCAATATGGATTCACCTCAATGTGGCTATCTCTAGTTGGCTTACAGAGTTGACGATATTGTGGTTTGCGAATCACACAATGCGAATATACACAGGACGCATCCATTATGACCGTAACATCAATGCGCAAATTGATTCGGATTATACGAGACAGGTTTTCGTCCATCATCAAAAATTCACCACCAAAACAGCTCTGAGCTTACAACCAGCTGATGATATTCAATGTTGACGAGAAACAATGCGTGTGAAAAATTTCCACTGGAATTTCCAGTCCCGGTAGCGCCGCCATTTGGACAAAGACGTCACATTGAACGATCCAGCGCCCATAAAAAGTGATGTCGATCATAGAGGGAGTACTGCAGGAATTCCAGAAGATTATTCCGGCAACGAATGAGCGACGAAGGTGCAGCACAAGAAGAAGAAGAAAACGTAGACGAGATAGGAAGAAATAGAGAAGAGCTGGTGCCTGGATTAGTGGTTTTGCAAGCAAGCGACCTAAGGAAGAACATATAATTCAGGGAAAGAGTCTTCTGGCTCCGACACCAAGCTCGGAGACTACATCGGATGGCACCAGGGCGGAGAATGGTGGAATGTTTAAAATGCGTCGCTGGCCACGCTCGCTAGAACGGGGCTAAGAAGGAAGGAAGTTGAGCGGACGGAGAGACATACAGTGCCACAGTGTCTGCATGTCTCGCCAGACACTGTGCACTCACTCCATCCACGCACACCTCCACACCAACACACTTAACATTTAGCTCTCTCGTGCATGCAGCAGTTCTTCCTAAAAGGAGAATCCTATGCTTGCTCAAAGATTGCAGAGAGATGGGCGGTAAAAGGCGGAGAATATAGCAACCAGTCGGAGCGAAGAATTGATGGCAAGTTGGATATCGTGCGGCTTGGCTGCTCTGCCGATAGGGGATCATGGTATGGACCTTCTCCAATTAGGAAAAAAAGTGACCGAGGGTTTAAGGAATTCTATGAGACGTCCTATAAGATCGATGATGATGGTCCCCATAGAACAACATCCAGATCAACTCGACCTGATCATTACATCGAAAAAGCTCCACTCGGAGTTTGTATTTTGTGTTGTGTTCTCCCAGCACCAAGGTAATCGGTTTATAAGCTACTAAGAGGTAAGAGAAAAAAGTGAAGACAAACGACGGAGTGGAGAGAGGATGGGCAGCCAGTAGGTGGAGACAATTCCGTATACAAACGAGTCGCAAGGCTTGGCGCCGACTAGACAGAATCCTGTTGAGATGGATGAGTCGGTGAGGGAGCTCCAATGTCGAAAGAAGGCAGCACCCCCGCTGCTTGCCAATGGAACGAGCTGGCGATCTATATACATGTGAGCAGAATGTTACCAGACAATAAAGACAGTCTGCATAGCTATACATATTCCAAGGCTATACAGGACATGGTAAGAAACATTGCGAGCGAGCCGGGCGGACGAAACGAAACGGAATAGACTGGTTTGTTGGGTGCTGATGCTGTTGTTGGCTGCTTCTGCTTCGGACAATCCGTCGGTTCAGGAGCAGCATAGCGCGCGGCACAGTCGAGTAAAGGCTGTGCTCGTTCGCCCCACCGAGCTTTCCAACTTTATCTTTCCTATACATCCAACTCCATACATATACTCCACCTTTCCGTAGTCCCCAAGCAAACTCAACCCATTCACTCTTTCCAGCCTCTCCAACACTTTCTCTCTTTTCCTCTTCATAGATCACGAGCCACTGGCTTCCTCACCGAACACACCCTTTTCCACCCTAAAACTCTTTCGCCCCATTCTTCATCCCTTCCACATTCTCCTCCACTTTCTTCCTTCCACTCCCACCTTTCCTTTTCCTCTTTTCCCTTTTACTGCACGCGACAAAAACAACTCAACTCTTCTTCCCTCCTACACTCACCATTTTAACATTTGTCTAAGGTGTACCCACGTCCACGTAGTATACTGAATCTATTTTAACTCGGAAGTGATAAAAAATTGAAATTCTTGCCACGAATGAAATTGATTGTCCTCTCAGTTGCTCGATGAGTCTGGGAACGTCAATATTATAGATCGTGCAAACAACGTCAAAACGTCGACTTCGTTTCCAGGCGACGATACTACGTCCTGAAAATTTTATTAAAGTGCAGCAGAAATGAATCTTTATTCCACAACCAAGGGAAGAGGAAGGGAGAGGATGAGGGGAAGCTCTAGTCCGTAGGGTATTGCCTAAAAAAACACAACAAAAAATGGAAGGCGCACATTCTTTAATTACAAACGTACTTAGTTACTTTGCTGCTTGGCGGGAAAAAAATATTCCGGGCAAGCCCTCTCGCCGTATTTACCAATGAACCATAATCAAAATCCAGACACGCCAGCATTGTCGCTATCCTCATGGGAGGAAACAAAAAAACAACAAAAAACGAAAGTACTTTCGAAAAGAGATACAGAGGACTACCCTAGACTGTACGTAGTATATTACAGTACGTGCCACACAAGACTACGTATACACGGAGCAGTGATTGTTATTGAGCACCCCCGAGAGGATAGTTCACACTCCTCCCTTTATTCCCAACTAAGAACACACAGGAATATACGCGTACCTAGAGGGCCACCCTAAAGCATACACAAAAAGAGAGAAAGAGACGGAGAACTAGTGAGAGAGAAGGAAATGCGAGGCAACACGGAGGCACGCACTCAATCTCACACGTCAATGCGAACAACTTCTTTATCTCGTTCTCTCTCCCCCCACCACCACCAGCTTCCTTCACCTACGGAAATCTCGTATTCTTCTACAATGTCTTGTTCGACCTCAATTTCGTATCACAAGCTACTTCATCATCGAGACAACACGAGACAAAAAAATATCCTGCAAAATATGAGGTCCGGTTCATTTACTACGGAAAGGCAATTTCTGTCAGTGTCTAATTTTTTCCACTGCAATTCCATGGACGACATTCATCATATTTTTTATTCTCACACTTGAAAGCATGAGAACTCGATACATTTTTGCAGGGTTGATGAATCTTCGTAGGAAATTTTCATCAAAAACCCTACGGACGAGACTCATCTTTAGGAAGATGCTGCGTCTGACCAATACTGCCTTTAACTACTTAATCCGCTAGAATCTCCCTCTCTTGTCGTTTTGACTGCAAAATTGAATATTTCATTCGAAGATTTTGAAATAAGACATTGTAAATGTTGTTCCTGATGTTTGTTCAATGAAAATTGAGCAGGAATTAAGGGGGTTGGCTACATACGACAATATGATAAGAATTTAATAAAATTTGGCGAAAATATTCTTTAGCATCAAGTACGATGACACAATTTTTTATCTATTTTTCGTTCACATAATTATCAAATAATTTGAGTCTTCAATATGCAAAAGATATATCTATATATATCTGAATCCTATGCTCAGGCATGTAAACTCTAATAACTCGAAAACTATGTAGAAAAAAAAATCTTAAAAAATTTGTACATTCATATTTAATAAGAAAGAGTATGCTGACAAAATTTCATGAAATTCTAATAATTTCGGATTTTCCTATAATTATAACATGGCAACATTTTTATCTGCGTCTCCTGGAAGAAAAAAAAATAATAATTTTATGAGGAAAATCGGGATCCTGGTGGCTCATACAAATACATGAGTGGCATCGATTATACCATAGGAAGGTGGAATCTCTTGTATTCAGCTCGCGAGGTTTCTCTTCTCAAATGGAAAGAGAATGGGTATAAAGAGGAGTGAAAGAAAGAACATCAGGCAGAAGCAATCTCTTACGATCGCGACACTTCGGGTCCATCGAGCTTAGGTCGCGAAGAAAGGGGATGTTCTCTCGGCCATCGAAAGGGTCACCGCTCGTGTCTCCTCTGTGGACCGCAACCGAGTGCTACACTCTTGGTGGTAATCTGTGCGCGTTCACGTTGCCATATACACACTTATCCTCCTCCCTCCCTCCCTCGCTGCCTCGCTGCTTGGGTCAGCGTTGAATTTCATGTATTTCTCTCTCTCTCTCTCTCGCTCTCTCTCTTTGTATGTGTGATTGTAAGGGACTGGATGCTTCGCATCAGAGATCTCCTTAGATCAATGCCGAACAAAGCTCGTGCTATGCTGGACAGGGGAAAAAGAAGGCGGAAGAGTGCAAAAACCATCCGGTGGGATTTAGTTCGTAAGAGGGTGGTCTCCGGGTACATCGAAGAGAGAGAAACAACGAGGGAGAAGCAAAGAACCACTGAAGGGGAAATCATAGGTGTCCGATCGAGGTTTCTCGACAATGATGCCGATCCCTTGGGAACACGGCCTATATCCATGGGGATTTCCAGACTGAGAGATCCTGCCGATTGCATTGAAAAGAAGATTTTTGGGAAGAAGATCGATATTTTGTTGGATACGTCCGACTAAACGTTTTTTTTTTTTAATAATCCCAAAAATGGTGCCATTGCAACGCGAAATATTGAAGAAAATTTCTTCGGGAAGTAATTTTTTGTCATTCCAATCGTAAATTTTGCTGACAGTCGCGTTAGAAATGAAAAATATTGTCAAAATAACGAAAATTCTGAAATTATCCAAATAAATATTTAATTCATCGCATATTTTTTGCAAAAATTGCAAAAATAGATTCTTTGATTCTGTCCAGCTCGACTAACTTTTTTTTTTTTCGAAAATTGTCAATAAATTTGAAACTCGTCAACACAGAAAGACTTGCACATACGTCCAAAGACATTCTACATGCAGACGCCTCGAAGCAATGTAAGAAAAGGTGATTGATGTTGCAGACAGAGATTGGCCAATAACAGCCATGAAGACTGACGACTTTCTGATGACATGAAAAAATTACTTCGATTATCCCTCCTCACTTTTATCCTTTTTCCCTTCTTGGCACTCTTATCTCACTGTTTTTGACGAAAACTCTTTATCTCTTGGGAAAACGTTCTAGTTTAGCACGTGTCTATATAAAACGACCCGAGGCCAATATTTTGACATTATCATCTAGCCCCCCCCCCCCTCCCCCGTGAAAGAGACTGGCGGGTTTCTCGTTTAGATTTCAAATATCCGAGGACACGACGTAAAAAAAAGAAAAACCAAAAAAATGAATTTTTGTCAAAAAATGTCGATTTTTTATTGCGAACGGTGAACTAAATATTTTTTGATAATTTTAAACTTTTCGTTATTTCGACAATATTTTTTCATTTATAACGAAACTGTCAGCCAAATTTACGATTGGGATGACAAAAATTAACTTTCCGAAAAAACTTTCTTCAATATTTCGCGCTGCGATGACAAAATTTTTGTGATTTTTCAAAAAAACTTTTAGTCGAACGTATTCAACAAAGTATCGATCTTTCCCCAAAAATTGTTTCACTCATTTCCCCATAAACAAAATCAACATCCAAATAAATTATTATAACAATCCCATAAAAGAAAT
Source organism: Campopleginae sp. 14b (assembly GCA_030522525.1). Lineage (NCBI taxonomy): Eukaryota > Metazoa > Arthropoda > Insecta > Hymenoptera > Ichneumonidae > Campopleginae sp. 14b. The sequence continues at coordinate 44,694 of JAPYYS010000903.1, forward strand.
TCAACCGGAAGTGTCGCTTCTTCCGGATCAAAAATGGAAGACAATCTACCCCCGTCCCCTATATTCGAAATCCCGCAGTCAATCCACTTGGAAGTTTCCTGTAAGTGCTCATCTTTTTTAGATACGCTGGCATAAAACTGGCGAAGAATTTTTTTGTAGTTGGAGCACGTGTAATACATAATGCGTGCTAAGGAGAAAAATGCGTGACGAAAAATACTGAAGGTCTGGAAAGACCTTAGTCGCTCCAATAAAATCGAGCAATGATGTAGAAAAATCCGAAGAGACTAAGGAGCCCATGCCAGACGCACCATTATGGATTTTACGAGTTGTATGTGAGAGCAACGACTCACATTTTCGTACCAAACATAGTTATATATCGAGACGAATATATAAAGAAATTTATAGGATATTTGTGATATAAAAAAAGGCTCCCCATAGGGGGCGCCTTGGGGAGAGCAATTTTCAGTCACATTTTCAGCATTTATGCATAAATGAACGAACCGATGAAAAATAAATAAAGCACTGAATCGTCAATCCTCATCGACACTAAATTTCCATAGTTTCTCGAGCATTTTTTATCAGCAATTTCGAGGAGACTTTTTTCTTTGAAAATTCTTCTCCTTTCCAAGTGAAAATCCCCATGTACAAATATATTTATGAACGTAGATATGTACATAAAGAATGAGTGGAACCCTCTCATATAGTTTCGCCACCCATTGTACGAGGAAATGCTCCCATACACATACATTATGCAGATATATCACACACGGAGCTGCTGCTGTTATTGCAACAAGGAAAAACCTGAATTTCTGAAAAATGGGCTCAGCACACCGAGAGCTCACCAAATAAATTACTTTATCTTTTTTTTTCTTCGTCTCTTGTATTTTTTTTTTTTTTTTCTTTACGCAAGATCGCGCGTATATCCGAAGCAAGAAATCTTTCCCGTACACTTTTTCCCTTTTCCCATACAGACCCTTGCCTTGTGTACATCCAGCAAAGATTCTTACCTTCGAGCAATGATTCACTTGCACGCAGCTGCTGCTCCACGATGAAAGCTTTTCTACAAATCTATGCGCAAATACAGAAAAAATATCCACCACTCCTCAAGAAGCATGGATGACGTAATGACATTTTTTTTTTTTATCAATTTTGAAGGAACAACAAAATTTATGAAGAAAAAACAAAGTTATAATTTAATTGGCTCGGCATGGCTTTACTTACGAATGGGACAACGTTTCCCAGAGACGACGCAAAACAGCGGGATCGTTATTTCCAGATTTTTTCAGCAAGGACGAAACGGAGAGTCGCAGGATCAAACTTTTTCTATCTGAGGAGAAAAAAACCGGAAAATACACGAGCTCGGGGCTGGAGAATCGACGATATGAATGTTTCGGGAAAATTATGGTGCCTCCGGGGAGAAAATTTTGTTGGAAAAGATCGATATTTCGTTGGATACGTTCGACGAAACTTATTTTTGAAAAATCACAAGAATTTTGTCATTGTAGCGCGAAATATTGAAGAAAGTTTGTTCGGAAAGTAAATTTTTGTCATCCGAATGGTAAATTTTGCTGACAGTTTCGTTAAAAATAAATAATTTTGTCGAAATTACGAAAATATTAAAATTATCAAAAAATATCTAGTTCACCCTTTCAACAAAATATCGGAGTTTTTTGACAAAATTTTATTTTCAGTGCAAACCTTTTGTGAGGTTTGGAAAGAAAAGGTCGAAAATAAATTCTGCTTTTTATTCACGGTCGCTAATTAAAATTTGAAAAAACTCGAAATTTTTGTTTTTATTCGTCAATTTAATCGAGTTTTCGATCATTTTCGAGGAATCTATGTCACGAGTATTCTCCGTAGAGAATTGCACCGTTCGCTTGGACGGGCATGAGAAATAATGAGAGAAATAACGGGAAATGGCGAGAGGAGTTTTTCGAGTATCGGAAAAAATAGGACAATTCGTCATTTTGTGTTGATTGAAAAAATATTCATTTCCAATAGAAAAATTGAAATTTTTAAAATAAATCGAATCCATCAATCATCGTGTTTATTCCAGTCCTCGCGTTTCACTGTGTTTTCCAGTCGTTTCGCTAAGTTTGTGTTGGTGTGTGACGAGTAGTTGCACGTGCTGGAACGTAACGTCGGTACTTCATCGTGTACATCGTCGTATTTCCTTTCCGGCGCCGATTTAAACGAAAAAAATGAATATCGTTTTGTCACGAAGTATTGATCTACCTTGATCCATTTTTTTCCTTCTTTTCCTTATTATTCAAAAGTTTATCGTGTTCAGACGCAATTGTCGACGCCCCGAGGACTCTTCTCTTTGCCTTTTCAAACTCGCAAAGGTTAACCATGACGTCATGGTTAAGTTACAAAAAAAAAAACGCGATGAGAAGAAACTCACACACTGAAAATGAAATTATATCAAAAAAACATCGATATTTTGTTGAAAACAGTGAACTAAATTTTTTTTTTTTAATTTCCGTTATTTTGACAATATTTTTCCTTTCTAACGAAACTGTCAGCAAAATTCACGATTGAGATGACAAAAATTTACTTTCCGACGAAACTTTCTCCAACATTTCGCACTGCAATGACAAAATTTTTGTGATTTTCCAAAAAAAAACGTTCAGTCGAAAGTGTCAAAAAAAAAATGGACCTTTTCCAAAAAAAAATTCTTTCCAGTGATGAAAAATCTATTTATTAACGAGATCGAGCTAACGCATTAGATAGTGAGTTGTAAAAAGGTTTTTTTTCAATAGTATCCAACAAATTCGGGTTAAACGAGTGACGAGATGGTGTAGGAAATGGTGCGGTTTTTACCCTTGTTCGGTGTGACAGATTGGACTCGTTTTCCGAGTACAAGGATGGAAGAAAACCACGTGTCCGTGAATCGCATTAGGAAAGGCCAGGAGGAACCAAAGAGTCCGACACTCGTCAGACCCTCTCAGCTTTCTTTTTCCGTCCACTCTTTTCTTTTTTTGTGGTGGTTTCTTCGCACACCGTTTGTCACCACTCGAGAGCGCCTGGATCGCTGACAAATGTCCACTAGCAATCTCCGTTTACTCACTCACTCACTCTCTCCCGCTATTTCTATTTCTTCCTCAACCCAAGCATCCCTCCTCTCTTCCCACACGCCCTCTCTGATAACGAACCCTTCTCCTTGCCTCTCTCCCTCTCCACCCTTCTTGATCCCTTCATCTTATTTTCCTTCCGATTCGTTCCCAAATGTGTTACGTCTGACGAAACGACAGGATGGAAGGCAAGCAAACAAGCAAAACAGTAATTTCCCTCTGTTCGAAGAAATAAGATTTTTATCTTTGGACAACTGTGCCCCGAGCCAAGCGCACGAGACTTTCCTACAAAGATATGGAGCTCAAGATGCTGCATAATATATAGACGAAAAAAACAACACACGAGGCCAACATTCCAGGAATAAAACGTCAAGCGTCGAATCTCTTTATCTTTGATTCAGGCCTTGCGATGATCCTGGAGCCTCCTTCATGTTTTTTCCTCCCTACAGTTGGTCCATATTCGTTAGCCAAGAGAAAAACTCTCATTTCCAATGAAGGTAAACCCTCGGTATTGGCCAATGTACAAAAAAAAGTTGAAAAAACAAAAAAATTATTCTTAAATTTTGAATCGTCGAAATGGAAAATATCGAAATAAAGATTTTTCCGCGAGTTTTCCAGTGGAGATTCCTCGCGATCATGACGAGTCACACCGTTGGGCTTGCAGCAAAAAAAACCTCGGAAATCAAAGGCGAGAGGCTTCGAGCCGAGAATTTGTACTTTTCAGGGTGGAGCGTCTATGGAAGCGATTCTTGATAACTGCTCAGAGAATTCTTGCCATACGCGACACGAGCCACACACTAACGCAGAGACGTTGAAATTTTTTTGCATTGATGACGCACACCATTCGATTTTATGGTTTGAAATATTCACTGCGTACTTTGTGTTGTTCCTTTTCATCGCTCGATATTCCCTTTGGTATGTGAGTAGCTTTGCATTACCGGGACATATACATTTATGCACTGGGGGCCATTAAACCTCTTTTCGATCTGGCCAAGAAGATTGGACCATTCGATCAAACCTTCTCCATACCGCGTCTATATGGAATTTTCATGCAAAGGAATAAGAACTATGATCTCCGAGCGCGAAGACAATTTTCGAAAATCATATTTTCTGTTGCACCGAATAAGCATGTCTCTGAGCATCGAAAACGCAAGAGAGAGAGAGAGAGAGAGAGAGAAACACATTTGTGGCTCTCTTAGTCGAAAATGGAGCCCTCAATGGAATGAAAGTTTTTTCCATAGCAAGGCCATTGAACTGACGAGATCGTTAGAATGAATGAATTGCTGAATATTTATAATTTCCATCAAAACTCGATTTTTTTCTAAAGAGGATTTGATGCACGTGCGGAAAATAAAATTTATAATCCGTAGTGCATTATTCATGGTCTTCAATCTCAATATTCGGAGAGCAGTAGACCGGATTTCCGGTGTGGCTCGCAGTGACAAGCCAAATATTAACTTGATTTTAAAAATGCGAGTAAAACGTCCGAGAACAATAAATAAATAAAAAATAGTGAATAAAGGTCGGAGGCGATGTGTGAGATTAACGAAATTCGCGACACGTTGCGATGCAGAGATCGTTATTTATATATGGAGCTGCAAGTGGGTCATCAAGCAACAACGACGACAGCTCAATTTTACATAACAGACGAGACGTTGGTCCTCTCTCGTTTTTATACTCCGCTCAAAGCTCTCATCGAATTCCGAGCTCTTTGTTCGCGTATATTTTATTTCGCTTGTGCCCTTCCTCGATCCCTCATTCTTCATGCATCCCGATCACTCTATTTCAAGGCAAATTTAACTCTCATGCATCGATATTGGCTCTTTTACACAAACCATCTCTCTCAGCCCTTATCCACCTTTTCCACTAAATGCTTAATACTGTTTCGCACTCAATCGCACATCGATATTGTTTTCCATCTTCCATTTTACCCAAAAAAATGAAAAAAATCAAATAAAAAATAAAAAAATTAATAAAAAAGAATAAAAAAATGAGAAAAATTTAAACAAACTCCTCGGAGTTTTTCAGAAAAAAAAAAACAAACGTTCCACAAGATTATTTGCCACTTGGCCAGGGCCGAGAGAAATGTTAGAAAAAAAACTAAATAAAAGCGTTTTGTTCTGCTCAGCGATTTATAGGCAAATCGGTCAGTGTCTGGACGGTCACCGAACCGAGTATTGACCTCGCCCAAGCTCAATATTGATGATGACCCACGCCACACATCAGCTGCACAAGCCTCGCTGCACAAGTCTCGTTATCAACTATTTTTTCATCACAAACATCGCGGCCATATCGCCCAAGTTTTTTTTTTTTTTTTTGTTACTATTTGCTCTCCACGAGCGTGCCCCAGGATTCATTCAATCAGTCGAGCTCCCCGAAACTGTGTAATGATTTATTCGCGTTAATTGATACAAACCTTTTTTTCTCTCTCACAAACCAAAGTGTTTGCGCTCCATCAAACACGATTATTTACCCTATGGAAAGACCAATAGTTGCTGAAACATCCCACCGTTCAACCTCCATCGCCATATTGGCTCTCTCTATACTCGCTCGCCATTGCTATCATAGGCTAAAGCAAACTGTCACATTTCTATGACGTATTTTGGACCATCGTACTCCTCTGCCGCAAAATTCTCATACCGTTCGCTCATATGACGTTTGATTCCCCGAGACCTTTCGTTTTGATCCATTAGATCGATCGAACGTTGTTGATTTTCTGGGCACTGGCTCATTCCACAGTTTGCACTGAAAAATCTCCCCGTATCTCCAACGTAATGAACTAATTTTGCGATCGATTACGAAACGGGAATCTCGCTACGAAAAAGTCACGATTAAACATTTTAACACGATAGAATTTTTTCTCCAAAATTTCCATTTTTCGAATTGAAATTTGTCAAATTACAATTTGAAAATAACAACTTTTTCATTAATCAGGAACTTTCGAACTTTCAATTATTCGTCACACGGTCACTCTCTATTCTAGAATTCTCCGCAATAGATGTGAGTACATAATAATATGTTGAGCGAACGTGAAATTTAAAGCAGCCACGATTTTCCGTACGGAATCCCAGGACGATATTTGCCTTCGGTGTACCGCCAAGTTTGCACTGGCCTGCTGTCTCATTAGGATATCGCAGTTATGGGTGTATGCGAAAGTTGGTTTTTTAGTAAACCAGTGAGGATCCCGAGTTCTGAATCGAATGTGGCCTTAATAGTGTTGAAATGAGTGAAATGAGTAAAAGTTGTCGAGAGATTTAACGGGTATGGGGTATCGATCGGTGCGAGTTCGAAAAGTCCGTATGCGGCGTCCGGATCGATTGCTACAATCTGGCAATCCAAATAAAAGGTCTGCGCGTCTGGATGAATTTTTCGCCCAAAATTTTCATCCCAATTGATTTTTTTCACTTGCCCACATTTTTTTTTCTCCCTCTACTTTTTAATTCCCCGAAAGAATATATTTTCTTATTCGCTCGGATTAACCGACAGGGGCTCGAGTTTGTTCATTTCATCCACCGTTTAATCTTCTCTCTCCCTCTCTCTCGGTCTCTCTCAATCCCTCTTGGTAGGAGCTCTTCCGGTCGTCCTCTTTTTACAGTCCCCCGGGACTTTTGGAAAAGGGACGACTGACATTAACCGGCTGTGCTCGTGAATTTTGGCCGTTATGAAAATTTGGATAGGTGAATTACTCCCTCGGGTAAAATGCACAGTGCCGTAGTGAATACTATTTTTTTTAATATCTGTATCAAGTTTTATAAAACGAAAGGATATAACGTTACGATTTAATAGGTCAAATTAAGGGGATACATTTCTTTGCTACTTGCGAATGTTCTCTGGGATCGCGTTCTGCCCGAAATTGCCCAATTTTTTATTCACATTTTTTACACTACCTGACCAGCATTTATGTTTTTTTCAATAATTTTCTTCATACTTTTCCACATCCGAGTATATAACGAAAAATATTCGTGTTATCGTGCGCGATACGAGGAACCAGAAACACCCCCGCGAGACTTCGCTACAACAAGATTTTAGTCTCGCCAGTGAAAATGATGAAAAAAACAACAAAAAAAAACGATCATCAATACGATTACCATTTTTTTATAATTTATTTATTATTTATAATGATATTTAAATATTGTTACATGATATTATGATAATATTTATAAATATTGAATATTATTTGATATCATAATATTTGTTAATATTCAATTGTAATTTTTTTATAAATTTTATATTATTTTTTATTCAATTTTTAATTTAATATTCAAATTATAAAAAAAATTATAATTAAATATTGTTATATTTATTCCTATAAATAATACCATGATATAATATTCAAAAATAATAATATTTATTAATATGATAATTCATAAAAAAGAAATAAAAAAAAAAGAAAATGAAAGGCTGCGAGAAGGTTCGTGGCACTTTGAAATAAAAATAGAGCTACAAATACATTTGGGAGGGCGAGAGATTGGCCACGTGGATGGAGCTCGATAGCACCTTCGCGGTTTATATTTTCGATGGGGCATCACAGTTACACAATGTCAAAGGTTTTTTCGCACATTTTATCCTTTTCAGGGGAGAAATGCTTTTCCTCAAAATAATAATAAACGTCACGTCTCGAGGAAATCAGGATCGTCTTCAACTCAGACCGTCTGTCAAGTTCCCACACTGCCTCTTAGCGATGATAATGAATTCGGTAAGCACGCTAATATGCTAGACTTGTAACAACAACCGAGAGATGTTTCCGCACCGTAGCTCCGCAATTAAATTCGAAACAAAAACACGCGAGCACAACCGACTCGAGCCTCTCCTCTCCGAATGTTATTTCATATTTTTATTTCATGCTTATACTTCTTGTTTTTTACAAAAGTAATAGAGCTCGGACGTTGTGGGAGGAAATAGAAAATTTCACCAACCAAAAAAATGGTATCCGGTAGCGAATTGATAAAAAAAAAAAACATTTCCACATCGACCAGAATCTCATTTATTTGTACAAAAAGAAAAAACAAAACTGACGCAATTTTTTCGTTGGATAAACCGAATAAATTTCAGTTTCACGAATAAAAATGGTCAAAAATTAGATTCCCCAGAAATTCCGGCTAACTTGCAGCGAAAAAAATTGATGAAAGGGACCAAAGGTTGAAATTCGGTCGGGAAATGATGCTTGTCCGGTAAAAGTAAATAATTTTTCGTCCAGATCATCTCAGAGATAATTCATCCGACCGTAACCAAAATTCCAAAAAGTCGTAGGATCCATCGGCATGTAATTAAAGTTCGAGACTGCCAGAGTACACAAAACCTCGAGATTTTTGGCCGGAACTCACTAATGAGACTTTTGGAGGGGAAAAAAAAAGTCCTGCAGTTTTTTTAACGAGCAAGGTCCGCAGGGACGATGCATCGAGTCTGGATCACTTTGATACGAAATTTAGTCAATGGCACATCTGTCCAAAACTCATATGCTCGTGACTGTATGTTTCTCATACGCCTTTATTACTCTCACCCTCTCTCTCTCTCTCTCTCTCTCTCTCTCTCTCGCTGTCGAAAGTTGCATGCTTTCTGTGAAGCTTCTGGTACGGCCGCGTGCACGTAGCAGTTTGAACGTGACGGGAACGCGAATTATGGAAAATTCATGCAAAACATACAACTCGATAACGCACTTGGCCGACGGCGTGGCGCGTCTCGCGGCGCGATAGAGTTGTGGTTCCGTCGGTGCAAAAGTGTGTGGCCAGAGTGAGCGCTTCTCCTCCATGGATATGTGCTTGTGTGTTTTCGTTTGCCTGTGCAAAAGTGTGGGAGTCAGTGTGTCACACACCGAGGCCAATTGGCGCGCATACGTGGAAACCAACAGGCGAGAGATAGAAACACAAAGACGCGCATGCACACTTGTCACCCTAGCACTTGCCGAAATTTCATATTTGCGCGTTTATATACGTGCTATTTGTCAGCAAGCAATTCTATTTATAGGCCACCGAGTCTAGCGCATAAGAGACACCGAATCATCGCGTTGTATTTGTGTCTGGACCCCGTCCCATCCGAATATATCTTTCCGCATCCTATCCCCGATAGCATTCTCCCGTTAAATTTCGTCTCTTCCCCCTTGGTACATTCTCCGAATGACACTTTACCAGCTTATAGATAAAATCCACACCCCACGATGAGACTGCGAGTCTCCCGGCACGGTTCGTCCGTCCTTCATGAGAAAAAAAAGGGCGAGCGGGCGAGCTCCAGGATGCGGAGAAAAGTTGTAGAAAGAAAAGCCACGACCGATCGCTCGGGGGATCCTCAATGTACGACCTACGCATTCAACTACGTTCGGAAACTTTTTCAAAGAGACCGAGGGCCCGAAATATTTTTCGCAGATTGATGCCGATGATTATATGGACTGTATGAGTCATGCGAGCCAGCTCACTGACTCTCTCCACCGATCAATTGTACGCCTCGTTGCATTCGATCGACTTTTCCAACCATTCGAATCAACACATATATTCCAACCAACCCATCACACTGCTTTGGCATTAATATATTTCGTCTATTCGGCGCGACAGACTCCCATGGAACAAACGCCTCTCATATTTTCTTGAAAATAGTGAACTGAATATTTTTTTTATAATTTCAACATTTTTTTTACTTTCACAATATTTGTCATTTTTCACAGAACTGTCAACAAAATTTACGATTGAGATGACTAAAATTTACTTTCCGATAAACTTTCTTCAATATTTCGCGCCGCAATCACAGAATTTTTGGCATTTTTCAAAACAAAAAAAATAAGAAAAAAATGAAAAATCAACTTTTTTTTCCTGCTCGAAGAAAATTTCTAAAAATCGCACAATTTTTGTTTTTTTTTTTTTTCAACGTCAACCGGAAACTGCCATTGGACAGTTCGATATTGTGGAAATTCAAGAAATAAAGTTACATTCTTAATGGTCGTGATCGGGGGGAAGCTGTGAGGAGCGAGCAGCAAGCGAACAAAAATACATAGAAATTCGATAGCCATGTTCAGCGAAGGTGGACGAGCCCTTTGGGCTCTTGCAGTTCGCCCAAGATTGTGCAACTATCGGAATCCGATGGCATCATCCTCAGTAATATGGGTTTAACAATACGATAATCCAATTTTCATTGGAGCTCGGACACTGATTCGATTTTTGAATGGTTGGTACGAGGATCGGAGATTGGCTCGTGCGCATTCGATATCGAGTGAAAAGTTAGTCGAAAAGAATTCGATGATTTCCGGGACGCAGGACATTTATTAACGTGTATTTATTACTAATCTCCAAAGTGCAGCTCGAGAACGATCGAATTATCGTTCTCCCGCGACATTAATCTTTTCCATTCAATAAAATAAATTCGCTGTCTCATTTAAATGAAATTCGCGACTAAATCGAATGGATTTTATCGATCCCCGATGAACAAATCCATTTTTACATGGATATGCAACTATCAAACTCTGGTGCATACTTTTCGCGTCCTCGGGCTCGTATATCGGCGGACAGGAAAGGGAACTCGGCCAATTGGTATATCTTACGTCGTAAACTAGGTACATTAATTCCAAGCATAAGTACCGATAATACGAAGCCCCCTCGCTACTGGAACGAGAAGCAGGCGAACCGTTTGATTAAACTGCCACTAAATCTAGTCCTTGTCAAACAGTCATTCGTTATCTCGGTGGACGAGCCAAGAGACCGAGAGAGAGAGAGAGAGAGAGAAATAAGAGAAAGAGAAGGGATGAAATTGGGGGTTGGGGACGTACAAGCCGCGTCAGTATGTCCCCGAAAGCTTTGACTAACGTAAGCCACTTTGGAAAAGTCCCCTTCGCCCCTCGACCAAATATCCTATCGATGAAAATCTCTCGACGTTAAATCCCCCGATGTTTTGCACACGGGCTTCTATATCGACTTTTATTTTTACGTTTTAATCTCCGTCGAGCTTTTGTTACCGATCCCATACATAGACCCCATAGATCCCATAGATCGAGCAATATTCTATAGTCGGCATTCAACTCGAGTTTCAAATAAACCGATTCCTTTTATTTAACACACATTACACTAATGAATCTTCTTTAACCTCATTGTTCGGAACTTTAAACAACTTTAAATAAAACCTCCCGGCGGTCCACGGAAAATAAAATTTTGTTGGGAAAAATCGATATTTTGTTGGACACGTTCGATTTAACTTTTTGAAAAATCACCAAAATGTTGTCATTGCCTCGCGAAATATTGAAGAAAGTTTCGTCGGAAAGTTAAATTATGTCAAGAAAATCGTTAATTTTGCTGACAGTTTCGTTATGAATGAAAAATATTGTCAAAATGAGGAAAATTTTTAAATTTCGTTTTCAATAAAATATCGACGTTTTTTAAAAAGAAATTTTTTTTTGAAACATTCGATATTTTGTTGGGTTCTACTAAACGGTTTTTTTTGGAAAATCACGAAAATTCTGTCGTTGCAACGCGAAATATTGGAGAAAGTTTCTTCGGAAAGTAAATTTGTCATTCCAAATGTAAAATATTGTGAAAATATCGAAAATTCTTGAAATTATCAAAAAATATTCACTTTCAAACAAAATATCCAAGTTTTTTGACAAAATTTTATTTTCCGAGTTCGCGCCGTTTGCGCGTTATATAGAGCAATGTTTTCCGAATACAACGATAATGCTAGACAGTCCCGTGTGTATATGATACTTTGTGCGAAACTCGAGTATACCATAATTTCTAATAAAGGCGTCGGACGCTCCGGGCCTCCGAGAGAAGATTTATCGAAAGACCTCCCGCTGATTAATGAAAGACTCGAGTATGCGGTTTGTAAAGGGTGCAAAGGAAAGAGAGAAAAAGAGCTCGAGGGAGAGGAAGAGAGCGAGAGAAAGAGAGAGGAGTTGTCACAATCTTGAGTAAATTTATAGCACGCTGATAACTTATCGCCCTCCTTCACCGAATAATTTGTTTAATGAATATCCACTTCCGGAAGTTTCTCCAGAGTTTGTGGCTGACATTAACTCGAATAAAAATTTCACCTGAATTAACTAAACGTCATTTTTACCTTTATCGATCTATAAAAACCTGCTGACGACGCTACGTGGCTTAATTAAGCAAGAAGCGACCTATTACGATATTACCATTATTCCCCCGAGTCATTCGATCCTTAACAAGGTTAAGCTACATTTGTAAAAACCTTGGCAGAGTGCGAAGTCAATGAATTCAATTGATTCTTATCAAATTATTTTCCTTCATTTTTCAATATCTTCCCAATCTCAAAAATCCACCTTTTATCATGTCTGACCAGAGTGTTCCATTTCTACTTCGAGAATAATTTTTTTTTTCTTTTTCTTAAATTGCTATCCGCTCGATTTTCGTAAAAAAAAAAAAAAAAAAAAAAAAAAAAAAAAAAAAAAAAAAAAAAAAAAAAACAAAAAAAAAAAAAAAAAAAAAAAAAAAAAAAAAAAAAAAAAAAAATTCAGGAAACAAATAGCCACGTTCACGTCAATCCATCCACAGGAAATCCAGTTAGAAAAAAGTGGGTCAATGCTGGATCCTTAAAACCAGAATCGACCACCGACCAAAAAACAGCCGAAAAGTTTGTTTCCCAATTTTACCCAATTTTTTTTTTTTTCCATTTTACCAAAAATTTCAATAAACCAGAAGCCCAAAGTCAAGCTTTGGGAGCTTTTTTATTCCCACCACGCGTCACAGCGTGGTGGGAATAAAAGTGGAAAAACAAATAAAATAAAAAATAATAATAAAATTGATAATTGAATTTTTTTCTCATCGAACAAGTTTGCAAAAATAATACGAGACTCTACGTCGCTCCGGAAAGCGTTTTGGAATAATAAATCATTTAGGAAATGCGGCTGCTGGGAATGGACGGTAATTCTAAAGGATTAAGTGAGAAATACAGGGCCTGGAGTATCTTGCATCATCGATTCAGACCATGACATAGCATTCGGTTACGAGAAAATTAATAGAGCTGCATAAACATTGGAGTAACGTTGCCAGAACGTGAAAAATATTGACTTCCATTTTTCATTTTCTACGATAAATACAAGTAATGATTTATTTAGCTACCAAAAAAAAAATCAACAAATCCATCCATGTTTTAAAAGCACCGAAAATATTAATCGAAACGCAGCTTAAGAATTTTCCAAAAATTCAAAAAAGTTATAAAAAAAACCCAAAACATCGATAATCTGCTCTCCCACCTGTACGCAGATTACGATCAGTTTTTTCCATTTTTTTCTCACACATTTGCTCCCGTCTTTCCGAACAGAATCAACGAAGAAAAACTGGAAAAATTTTAAAATAACTGCAAGCTAAAAATTCAAGAGGTTCGTTACATACGACAATCTAATAAGAATTTAATAAAATTCGGTGATAATATTCTTTAGCATCAAATACGATGACCCAAATTTATTCATTTAATTTCGATATTTAAATTTAATTTAAATTCAAATTCAAAATTTTATATTTAATATAAAATTCAAACATAAATAATAATAAAAATGGATAAAAATAATAAATAATAAATAAAATATAATAATAAATGAAAAATAACGATAATAAATCGATATAAATAATATAATAATTTAATCTAATTCAATTTTTATATTTAAATACATATGCACACAAAATTCCATCAAATTCTAATAATTTCGAATTTCCCTATGCTTTTAACATGGCAAGATTGTTGTGTGTAGTTTTCCTCCTTGAATCGTGGCAACAGAATTCTCGAAAACGGTGCACGCTCAATTTTGGAGGTATAAGGAAGCATATTGTTGTAAGTATTTGGTCTGATGCATGAGGAATGGAATGTTTACAATTGTTGGAATATAATTTGGGTATGTTTTAAGGGAAAGTTTATTCGCGTCTCGAGAGGAGGTTTCGGTTTTGTTGAGAAACATCGAACTGTTCAGAGCCGTGAAGTAGATGCTGGGTTTCTAGGAGTTTCTCGTGAAACAAGTCGAGGAAAAGACGCCCGAAGCCCTTTTATTTCGAGAGATAAACGTGGCCCAAAGTTCTTGCCAGGATGCGCAGGAAAGGGCTTGCGTCCTCCATCCTCTTGCCCCTTTCCGTGCCTTGGCATCGCCCTGGAAAACCTACGGCTCTTGGTATATAAGCTTGATGGATTTGTCGGCTCTTCATGAATGTTATTCACGAGATCCACAGCCTCTGTATCGCTTTCACGTACGTTGCTAAGCTGCAAACGTCCTACCGATACCGGAAAATAGTCTCGGAGCTAATGGCACGGAATGAGATATCGATTAACATCGTTGTATCGCTCCGAGGATAAGTGTTACTCGCTCTTTTGGAAAGAAGCAAAAGGAGGAGCAGAAATCGATGGAAAATCATGGGAAAATAAATGTCCGGTCTTATGATCCCAGGAAAATGATAAAAATTGCACGAGCGACGAAAACTTGTTAACGAGAATTCACGAACTATCGTATCGATCTTTTGAAACTTTCTGCCCAAACTTGAATTTGTCTTTCCATCCCAAACTTTCCCTCGTACTCTCTCCCGATAAGAATAAACATTTATTCCTCATTTGCCTCGATCCTTTCCACTCTCTAACAATATCCACCCAAATAATATCTTCGCAAACAATGTAAACGCAAATGTCAAATTTCGAGTACGACTGCGTAATCAGCAACAAAGTTAGCGACTACTGCGAATACTCGGGAATCGGATTTACATAACCGGCTACACGGGGTGGCGCTCGGAAACCTCTAGAAACGGCTGGCTCGTCGCCGAAACCCAAAAGGACCATCGAATCCTTCGAAATTTTGATGGCAAATGACGTTGCCATTTTTTTTCTATTCCCTCAAATAGCAACGCAGCTTAAACAATTTTTCATGATTTTTTTCTGACGTTTTTTTAACACGTAGACACCAAAATCCCTTTGATGTCAGGCTGGTGCAAATTTGCACTTGGACTTTTCAAAACTCAGTATTTCTTCGATGAATGCATGAAATTAATCTTGGAACCATACTTTTTGGGGGTAGAAAATCCTGAGTAATCGAATGCGATGATTTTGAAAATTAAAAAATGAAATTTTATCCTCGAAAAATGGCTAAAATGAAGAAAGATATTTTGAAAAGCTATTTCACTTGAAATTTCCATGCGTGCAAATTAGCACAAGTGATTTGTAATGAAGCGAGACACCCGGTATGTCGGGGCTCTTGTTGGCCAAGTATAAATTCAAAACAGGTTGCGCAAAGTGGGTCTCGAAGTGTCAAATTGGTAAATGGCGGATATATAGAACAGAATGGAGAATGACGAAGCTACAGAGAGGCCTCTGCGGGGGCGAGTAGCGCGAGAGGGGTAGAAAGAGTTTGGTAGATCGTGAGGCCCCCGAACGCGGCCAACTTTTTGATAGAGAACCTTGCCAAATGGCCTCCCTAATCATTTAATCTCTTCCGTCGCAGTTAACGCTTCTGCCAACTCCGATACTGCAATTTATGGTCTTTCCTATGAAACTCAAAAGTTTCGTCCTCTTTTTTGTCACCGAGAGATTTTCGATGCTCGATCGTTGCTCCGCACACTCCGAGTATCTCTTCTCCGCCTCAACGTTCATTCGCTTCGGCGATATCGAACTTATACTCGACGCACCAACTTCCTCGAAACACGTCACTCCGATTTTCCGCTCATCCGAGTGAAAAATAAAGTCTCTGTACCATTTCGCTTCGCGCTCCCCTTTTTTCAGTCTCGTCGACACAGATCATGAAATTTTGCTCAAAAACGACGATATTTTGTTGAAAACGGTGGAAACTAAATATTTTTTCATAATATTAATAATTTTTCATTATTTTGACAATTTTAACGAAATTGTCAGTAAAATTTACCAATGGGATGACAAAAATTCACTTTTCGAAGAAATTTTCTCAATATTTTGCGCTGCAATGACAAAATTTTTGAGTTTTTCTCAAAAAAAAACGTTTAGTCGTATTTCCTTTCCCAATAACGTCGATATTGAGTTAAAAACGGTGAACGAAATATTTTTTCATAATTTAAAAATTTTCGTCATTTTGACAATATTTTTCGTTGCCAACGAAATTTTCAATCGAAATGACAAAAATTTACTTTCTGACGAATTTTCTCCAATATTTCGCGCTGGAATGACAAAATTTTTGTGATTTTTCGAAGAAAATGATTAGTCGAACGCGTCCAACAACATATCGATCTTTTCCAACAAAATTTCCCTGTCTCTGCTATATCCGCGAGTTTCCTCGCACACCTGGACGAGACATCAGAGAATTTTTTGCTCCATTAAGAATGCAAAGTCTTAATAAAGCAAAACATTTAAGCTGCGAGTTGACAATGAGTACAAATTAGCAGTGGAAACCTCGAGATGGGTCTGAGAGGGTCAAGGGAACGTTCTTCTTTGACCCTGTATGAAGTTTGAGGGTTGGAATGAATAAAAGTCTGGCTGAGAGGGTGTAAACTTGGCGAGGGATTGGGTCGGGTCATAGCATTGGCCACATTGTCACTTTGTTTCGAGCCTAAGCTCGAGTCGACCCAACGAAAGAGTGACGAGAGCTTTCGCGAGTTTCGCAGAGAAACAAAAAACACTTTCCACGCAGCGATGAGAATAATTCACGCGCACTTTTCGGGCTCTCCGTAATTCTTGTCGATACTTTTTCAGCAAAGACCACGCGACCCTGCCAAATGATTCTCTTCGTTAAATTTACTTTGCTGTGACGAGACTCGGCTGAGTTATTCGGAGGTTATCAATGCTATACAGTCTGAGGGTATCATCCCCTGGGAGACTGACTTTCTACCTCGCGGGGACTCGAAAGGCTCAGCAAGTATACACGCTCGTTATGGGGATGCGACGAGAAGAGAAAAGCCAAGAGAATTCCTGCGTCTATTCGATCCAGGGATCTCACTAATTTCTCTGTATCAAACATGAATGAAACTTTCAGACTAATGACAAGTACTCCTGGCGCATCAGACAAATTAAAACTTGATCCTTCGGGTGCGAAAGGACATTAAAATCCAAAAAGTGTGAAAATATCTCGAAACAAAACAAAAAATTACACCAAAATTTCTTGATTATTGATCCACTCGTTCCTTTTCCAAATTTTTAACAAAATCTCAACAAATTTTAACCTTTTTTCCCAATTTTATTTTATTTTTCCTTGTAAAATGAGCGAGCATCGTTATTTTATTTCGCGATGTATCTGACAGGCTTGAAAAAATTGAAACTTTATGAAAAATTCTTTGATTTTTGTGTTGCCCACGGTTTTTCAATTTTTTTTACAAAATCTCAACTTTTCGATTATTTATTTTCTCCTTCGGGGTAGCCGAGTCTGAGATGATCGAACGGCGGCGAATTGCCTCGTTGTTTTGTTTCGAGATGCATCTGCAAGGCTTGCACATGCACATCCATGAGAAGTATCTTTATATGTAAAGGAAAGGCTCGTCGGAGGACTCGGAATTTAGCGAACAAGCGTGGAAAATGCAAAGCTCACTTGAGCTTTGCCCGATCGTGCTTATGTATGGCTTTATGCATGGAAATATATTTGCCCTACTCTTATAGCGCCATTCACTTACTTTTCTCTTTGATCAAGCTCGCTCTGACCCTCTACAGTCACATCGATAAACCCACACGTATGCGACATGCCAAGGTACATTTGTATGTAAGTACACATCTCCGTATACGTCGGCAATATATTCTACACGTAGAATCCCAATTATTAGCGTTTCATTAGGCAGGTGAATATCACAACCTAAAGCCCGTATTACCATGAGCTGTCTATAACCAGATGGGATGCTCACATCAAAGGGATCAGTGTGAATAGGCATCCAATTAAAGCCCACCAGTTTCCAAGCTTCATCACTATTTAACATTGTAAACATTAATCGGAGCCACTGCTGCTGCTGCTGCTGCTGCTGCTGCTGCTGCTGCAAATTTTGTTTCCATATGTATTCCATGAAGTCTAATCAGCGAAAATGAAATTTCGTCAAAAATCCTCGATATTTTGTTGAAAACTAAATTTTTTTTTATTATTTCAAAAATTTCTTTGTTTTGACCATTTTTTTCATGACATGTCATTTGGCATAAAAAAAATTTACTTTCCGAAGAAACTTTCTTCAATATTTCGCGCTGGAACGACTGTGTTTTTGTTTTTAATAATCCCAAAATTGTGTAATTGTAACGAGAAATATTTTAGAAAGTCCCTTCGTAAAATAAATATTCGTCATTAAAATCGTAAATTTAGCTGACAGTTTCCTTAAAAATGAAAAATAACAAAAATGTGAAAATTATGAAAAAAAATATTGAATTCATCGTGTTCAATAAAATGTCGAGGATTTTGACCGGCTTGGAAAATTTCGAACGAGGCTGAAAACGTGGAGCGGTGGAAAAAACGTGGTGCCGAGAATTCGTAAGCGATTCCATAGGACAGAACTAACACCGGTCGTGGATTTATTCGCAAGCAAGGATGTTTGCTTATCGAAAGGAGAGCAGCAGGTGAAATAACGAGTTGGTGATTGGAATCCTCGTGGCGCCACCATTTAGAAGAATCCTGAAGCGTGAATGCAACGAGTTTGGAGAGAAACTCGACGGGTGTCGTTGCCGTTCGATTCATGACGCAGACTCCTATAAATTCTCTCTATTCCAAAGTGTCATAATGTGACTGGAGCACAAGAGAGAAGCCACAGTGCTGTGTTAAGCTGATATTTGTAATGCCAATCCTTCCACACTGGACTGTAATCCTCTCGGCTGTTCCGCAGCTCTAATTACGATTTAGCATTACGATTCTGCCAGACTGCCGCTCTTAAGTTGACATACGAGAAATAAGCCTGTATGCATATTTGTCCATGCATGTGCAACGGACACACTTATATCGATATATTTAGAGAATATATAGGCGCTGCTGGCTATCGACCAGCCAACCTAACGCAACGAGGCAAAATGCTAATTGTACCAAATGCATGAATTGTGTCCGCACGTTTTGTGAATTTATTCACACGCAAATCACCGGAAATCACGATGGAATCTCCAAATAATCCCCGGCCAGCTTATATTATCGCGA
The DNA here is from genome assembly GCA_030522525.1 of Campopleginae sp. 14b. Taxonomy (NCBI): domain Eukaryota; kingdom Metazoa; phylum Arthropoda; class Insecta; order Hymenoptera; family Ichneumonidae; species Campopleginae sp. 14b. The sequence goes on from JAPYYS010000903.1 coordinate 63,789, forward strand.
AAAATGGACGTAGCCAAAAGGCTTTGCGGAAAATTCTTTAGGAAACTATCGATATTTTGTTAGATACGTTTTTTTCGAAAAATCACTAAAATTTGGTCATCCCAGCGCGATATATTGAAGAAAGATTCTTCGGGAAGTCAATTTTTTTTCATCAAGATCGTAAATTATTTTGCTGAAAGTTTCGTTAGAAATGAAAAATATTGTAAAAATAACGAAAATTTTGAAATAATCTAAAAATATTGAGTTTTCAATAAAATATCGACGTTTTTTCACGAAATTTCATTATCAGTGTTGTTTCTCGACGAACGTGTAATAACGATCAAGCCTCTTCGTGAGCTTTCTCATTTTTTTGCCCCTATTCTCTCTAATTTTCAGCCCCTTTTTACTTTTCCGATAATTAGTGAAAGCAGAACAAGGTATATCATGAATCCCCGCGACTTTCAGTCACGGAAGTGTCACTCATTGCTGGACGCGAAAGCGAACGTCACGCAATCCCTTGCAAGCGTCGTTTACGGAGCTCGCAATCGTACAGTCTAATCTCGCACAGGCTGAGCCATTTTGAAAAATCTTCGCCTGCTGCTAATTCCAAATTCCAACATTCCGCTTCCGCGGACTCTCCAACATTTTACGCTTAATGACGAAACTAGGACTAAAATTAACTTATCAAAGTTAAAAGCATCGCCGCAGTGGGACGACGACATTCCCTCGAGGCTCCAAATGCTTATCAACCTTTGCCCTCACTCGCTCGAGGCTCTGGCTCAACTAAAGTCCTCCGAAGCACACGAGAGTCCAATAATTTCGAAGATGCACCAAAAAGTCCTGCATTTTGTCATTTTATTTTTAATTATTAATAATATTAGTGATGGATTAACAATCCATTGACAATTATTAATAATTTCATTTATTTTTATACAAATTAGGATATTATTTTTGGCCCAAACGCGAAATCCATACGATTGGGAGGCGTACGACCTCGTTGATTCAAAGAAATGATCCTGCAGCCTATTTATCGAGCTTTGTGAAAGTTTCGACTGTAGCGAACATTCGTTATTCGAGGGTAAGAAATGTTGGGTGGAATGCGAGGTAGGGGGACATGGCACAGGTGCACAGAGGAGACCTATTTATCGCTGAAGGACAACGTCACAACGAAACTTGGTAAATTAAGTCACGAAGGGAGTATAAGGTCTTTGTGTTGCATATTTCGACGTTACAGCTCGTAGCCATCGTGGAGAAATATATTTATATGTATAGAAAGGAGAAAACAAGGGAGAGGTATGCTGGTCGATCGCGACGAGGAGGAAAGAGAACGAGACCGAGAGAAGGAGGCAAAGGATCATTAGTCGGACATGTTAATCCCGGGGTATCATTAAAACTCTCGCGGAAAAGTGACATTGATGACTTTGCAAGCAGCTCTCTCCCAGGTCTGAGCTCAACTCCATAATCAATCAAGTGTTTGTACGTGTATGCAATGGATCTGAGCCTCGATTAAGACTAGCACACCAACGATGAGCCCATCCTTTTTGCTCAACGAAGCTTGCTCAGCTCGTGTAACCAGCAAAAAAATTATCTGATTAATTAAGCGGCTCGTAAAACGCTATTTTCCTCAAGAAAATTACGTCTCCATTGAAATTTATTGAATTTCCCGAACAGGCGGCTCGCTCAGGACAAGAAGGACCTTCGATTTACTTTCCAGTAGCGAGAGAATGTATTGAAAATACATTTTTCTCTAGAAAAATCGATTTTTTGTTGAATACTTTCGATTGGACGTTTTTTTTCGAAAAATGCCAAAAATTTTGGCATTGCAGCGTAAAGTATTGAAAAAAGTTTCTTTGCAAAGTAAATGTTTCGTTACGAATGAGAAATATTGTGAAATAACGAAAATTTTGAAATTATCAAAAAATATTAAGTTGATCATTTTCAGAAAAATATTTTCCGTTTTTTGACAAAATTTCGTTTTGAGATAGGAAACGAATGAAATCGCGTAGTGCCAGAGCTCTGTAATTATTCGGGCGGCAATGTGAGCCCAAGTAGTCTTGGCGAGTTTTTTATTTGCACAACCCTCCGCGCGATATACTTTCTTTGTGCGACAAATGTCGAGGGTTGTCTCAACTCGGAGCGATCAACGAAAAGAAAAAAGAGTGGAGAGAGAGAGAGAGAGAGAGAGGGACCGGAAAAAAGAATTGATCGGATGGTCCGTATATATTTGTCCTATTCTACTCGCCTGCTCGTTTAGTCTGTTGTGAGTGTGTTGCGCCTGAAAGTGGATCGTCACTCATCCACCCTTTTTTCTTTTTTCTTTCAAATACGTTTCAATTTGCCCCCGGCCGCTGTGACAAATTTCGAGACTGCCAGTTTCCGACCCTTCCTCCTCGTTTCTTTTTTTTTCCCTCTCCCCTATTTCAATGACAGCTAAAATAGAGAGATTTAAGTATACACGCGCACGCACATATCCATTTCCATATGCGACTGCTCGAGCCTCCAACGACCCTCGCCCATTTCCAATATTATTCCATCAACGATTTAAACTCAAATTGCTCCTTCACCCTGCTCGATAGAGCATCGAGACCTCACGACAATCGTGTATTCAGAGCCTTAGGACAATATAATTGTAACCCTTATAGTACACACTGGGTCTTTTTGACCCGAACAATTTTCTGCCTCCGTCTATTTGGCATTTAATTTTCATTATCGTCCAAAAATCAATTTGGGAAATGCATCACATTGACCCAATATGCATCCGAAAATATTTGAGAAATTTATTATTATTTTTGTAGTATTTTTTTTATTATTTTTTTATTTTATTTTTTTATTCTCCTTTTTGGGTATTCAATTCCTTGTGTTTGAGGGTGCGTGCCACTTTTCATTTTTCGTCATTTCCTTCAATTATCATTTAGTTATTCTTCTCTTAATTTTTTTCAAATTAAAATTTTTTTTATTTCATTTTTTATTTTTAAAATAAAAAATAATCTCTCATCGATTCGTTCCTCACGATCTCGATGCATGGGGAACCGAGTTATTTGTAAGCAGAGTTCGGAATCGTCCACGAAGTGAGTGCAACAGAGGAAATATTATTGTGAGGGTATACTTCGCGGATGCAAGATGCAGGATAAAAGTGGATCGGAGGGTGTTTTTCTTTTTTGGAGATGGGGCTAATCCATGGAGAAGAGAAATTAGTGTGTACGCGAGCTCGAAATTAAACAATAGATATGGGAGCGGGTTGTGGGAAAAGAAGATTCCATATGCATTTGTATGCGACTTGGGGGTTGAAACTGCGCCCGGTCTATATATAGCAGAGGTACACACTATTGTTTGCACACGTAATCCTATGCGGTGAGATGAAAGGACCTACGGAGGGTTGAAAGGCACAGGCATTCCCGTTAGCGGCTAATGTAATTAAACGGCTCGAAGGATCCCCCCCCCCCACCCCTCCTCCTCCTTCCATGCTTCCACCTCGACAGTGACCACCCCCACGAAACACACCGCGAAACACCCTCTCGAGCCATCGCCATATCCACTTTTACCCACGAGCCTTTAATATGGCCAAAAAGCTCGATTTTTTTCGACCCCCCCTCCCCCCTTGCCCCTCTCCCGTAGTTCCGGATTAAAGTTGAGACTCCCACTCACCCGGTTGCATATTATTTCGTTTCCGGGAACAATACAATGCGCATTACACAATGCTTTGCCCCAGCGATTTCCCTTTTTCTCTCTTTGCTTTTCAACCGGCCGAGCCAACACACGTTTGACCAATCAAAATCTCCGAAAATCTAACCGCTGCAATAATCACACCCATTGTTTAATCATCTCATCCCAAAATTCAACCAACGCCGCGGCTTCGCCTTTCAAATTTGTTCAGTCGCAACAGATTATCTCACGGAACCTTTCCTACTCATCTCGCTCAATGCAAATTCGTTTACCGCAACGCAACGTCGAAATCCGATGGAAAATATTTATTTTTATTGATTATTTATTCAATTTCGAAAATCGTTCGAATCTTTTTTGGGCTCAGATATTTTTTGTCTCCCGAAAATCGATCGTTTTTTCGTCGCAATTGAATTCTGCATTTGAATATTAAACTACCCCATAAGATCTAATGGGGAGTCCATGTGGATCCCCATTAGATCTTATGCGATTTTTTTTTCTTATACGAAATCCATGTGGATCCCTATAAGATTCCATGGGGATGTTTTTTTTTCTTATGGGGAATCCATGTGGATCCCCATAAGATGTTATGGGGAATCCAAACATTATGGTACAAAATCCAGTTTTCCATCGATTCCGAACGGACTGAGGGGTCTCTCTGGATTCGACAAACAATTATGACGTCCTTGTCGCAAATACTTCATCACATTCGGACTCACTCGAAGGCGACGAGGTAAAAAAATTAAAAAAATGGATATTTTTTCGCATGGTTGATTCGTAAAAGAGTTATATGATTCGCGGTGACATGCAGGGATTCGGGTTACTCGCAAAAGACGAAAATACGTCGGGTAATTGTGGTGAGTTACAAAATGCACTCGCCACACTGAGGATTTCTCTGTTGGCGGGTGCGCATGGCTTCCCATGCAATCTGACCGTCGCTAACTCTCCAACTTCACGGGAGTGTGAAACAGACATGTCTCTTTCTCTTTGAGTCCCAAGGCTCGGGCTTTTCGTAAGCCACGTCGCCTTAAAACCGCAATTCTATATAATTGCCTCGCCTCTTCGTCTGTGGGATTTTCAACTTTGTGGGCTTCAACGACTCTCGAGAGAGTGAATCCACTAGTATAGGGCCGCTAGTATAGACAGCAACGAAAACATTTCGACGACTCCCTGGCTTTTTACTCCCTCCTCTTCCTATTCCTATCAAATTTGTCCGATGTGGATGAAACACATTTTGGACAGCAGTCCTTGTCACATCTGCGCTGATGCACTCCGAGTTCGGGTTTAGGGATATAAGAAAAAAATGTTTGGCAATGTAAAATGTCCACTCTCAACATGGGAGATGAGAAGAAAAAGGAAAAAGCACGAATTTGGTGTTTTTATGATGTCGGAAGACAAAAAAATGGAGCACACAGATTTATTGATACAAAAAGGTGGGATAAAACACGGTAATGTATGTAAAATCGAAAAGGTTCGATATTCGAGGCTGGTCGTCCCTATTCCGCACCATTTTCGTTTGCTCTTTGTCCAGGATCCCGAAACGATACGTATATGTACTTTTTTTCATTTTAATTGCGATGCGAGCAAAACGAGCGAGTTTTGCGACGTAATTGATGCCGCAGGGACTGTGGGACCTCTTCGTCCCGCCCCTACAGTTCTCTATCGACGACGGTACCGCATTGCCTTTCCATTTATATACACATATATATATATATTCATATATATGTATATACATTTTTAGGCGGCAACACACCCCCGTTTGATATCCCTTTGTCTGTGAGCAATTAATTGTCCGTGTACGCCGGGCCGGCAATGTTTTCACGGTGCACATAAATATTTTCACTCCGTTAACCTTTGACGGTAAAGTTATACAGTCGGGCCGATCCTGTCCGCTCTCGACGATGTTCCCGCGATATACCATAACGTGAGTGTCTTTCGTTTCTGGCACCGCGCACAAATCGCCCCTTTATTTCCCTTTCCACTTTTCGCTTTTCCATCCGAATTCACGACCGGCTAAGAACAAAATTTACATCCCCCACAACAAAAACCCTCCAAATACTTTGCCAATTTTTTCGAGAGTGCCCACGCAAATTTCTTCCGACCAAATAATTCCAACAAATTTCGTTCGATTCGCCTCATTTTTCGAGCAAAACGACGAAATTCGTCGCGAATTTTTTCGAGAAGCTCCACACAAATTTCTGCTCACTCAATGAAATTTTTATCTGAACAAATAATTCGTATAAATGAAACAAATAATTTTTTCGTTAATTCGAATTTATTCAATTATTCGGATTGACAAAAAATCAAGAATGGCGAATAAAATTTCATTGAATTAGAAAATGTCATTTAGTTATCAAATTTTATTCAATCATTACATTTTATTTGATTATTAAATTTTATTGAATTATCAAATTCGATTGAATTATTGAATTTCATTTAATTCGCCCCATTTTTTGAGAATTTCACAACGTTCATGCGGTCTGAATTCTTTTCATATCGATTCACCGAACCGCAGATATCCATTGAGAAAAAAGCTCGCCCTGCCACGTATAAAAAAAAAAAATGGTTTCACGAAGAGAATCGATCGATTGGAGATTCGCGAGCCAGAGTCGCTGATAAGAGCGATCGATAAGGGCCTGGAAAATACGCCAACAATCGAGGAGTTGACTTGTTCAAGGCTACCGTTATGATTACAACAAAATGTATGTGATTAATCATCGTCGTGAAAAGGGTGTCTCGATGCCAATCGATTTAAATGTCACATAAATCTTGCCCCAAGGTCCAGGCATGATTTTTTCATTCTCCAATATCCTCTGAGAGGCAAAAATGCTTCGGAACGTTGTCCGGAGCATTTTTCCATTTTCTGACGAAATTAAAAACAAAAAAACGATCCCGCAAATCATTTTTGTACGTCACGTCATTAAAAAAACGTCAGTGTCGCTATTTCGAATGTCCCTGCCAAATGGCTCAACAAATTCTATCGTATCGTGAATCTTAAGGATCCCAGAAGCTCCGTAATTTTGAGGATAATCTCGAGGCCACTTTTCCGAGCTTTTCTCCGCTTTATTTGGCTCACCCTGTATATGAATGCTACCTTAATGTACAAGACGATATACACTCTGGGCAATAAAGGCGAGATTGTCTCTCGGTACAGTTGTGAGTGTTATAAAAGTCGTACGAACGTATAATAAATGAGGAATAGACCTTGAACACCTGTGCTTTTTTCCTCCTACACATCGCTCTCCAAAGGCTTATCAATAAAAGCGAAAGAAAAATAATACGAGTGTGATATTTTTTATCGATAAGGAAAGGAAATATTTCTTCTACAAGAAGAAAAAAAAAGAAAGAAAAAACAGAATTTCTTCACGAGAATTTGTGAAAGGAAATTCTCGGAAAAATGAATTCGATTATTTTTCAACGATCACGTTAACGAGAAAGTTCTTCAAAACGACGAATTAATCTTTTTCACTGAAAATGAAATATTTGTCAAAAAAAAGGTCGATAGTTTGTTGAAAATGGTGAAATCAATATTTTTATAATTCCCATAAATATTTTCCTATGAATTCCTATAAAATAATAGTAATCATAATAATAATATGAAATTCCCATGAATTCCTATAAATTTATTAAAATAATTTCAAAATATTCGTTATTTTGACAATATTTTTCATTTAAAGGAAAATTTTAGCAAAATGAATGATTAGGATAACAAAAATTTACTTTCCGAAAAAACTTTTCTCGATATCTCGCACTGCGATGACAAAATTTTTGTGATTTTTCAAAAAAAAAGTTTATTCGAACGTATCCAACAGAATATCGATCTTTTCCACCAAAATGTTTCTTGTCAGTGTTCGTGTCACTGTTTTTCATGTATTAGACCTTAATCAAGTCCTCCATGTTCCGCGAAGAACATGGGTCCTGCTCAAGCAATAACTAAGAGGAAAATTGTACAAAGTTGTAGAGCATTCAAAGATCGGGCTGTTGGACCGAGTGAAATTCCATGAAATAATTCATTCGGTATATTGGCCTCTCGTCGCAGTGCGAAGGATGTTTCAGCACAATATACACACGGAAGCAGCAAATCAGGTGTCCGCTTTAATTACGTAAGCTCAGTCTCAGTACTTAGCGTGCAAATTGAATGGGTGCGAGCTACCAAGAGATAAAGCGGCAAAAACGAGAGACGGAGAGGCAAAGATATTTCCGAGAGATTAAACGCGACTATAACGTTTCCTTGATAAGTCCCGGAAGTGCTATGACTGGCAAATTGCAGCCCTCCTCAATTCCGTTGGCGCATATTCATTCCACGCGTAGTAGATGAAAAATATGACGTAGACATAATGTGCATCGTGTATATACCCATCAAACGCGTTAATAACTCAACACAAAACACTCGAAATTCTCTGCGACCTCTCCAAATGTAATAATCAAGTTAATTATAAATAATTCATCAAACAAAAGTAACTCGTTCCGAGGCAAATGTCAACGAACAACAAAAGACAATGATAGTTTAATATTTCCAAATCCAAATCGGCAAAGCCGTCCATAAGAAAAAAAGTGAAAAGTCATCGCAGAATGCTCTTACAAAAAAAAAAAAAAAAAAAAAAAAAAAAAAAAAAAAAAAAAAAAATGAAAAAAATGAAAAAAATGAAAAAAATGAATGAAAAAATAAATAAATAAGTAAATAAATAAATAAATGAATGAATAAATAAATAAATAAATGAATGAATAAATTAACCAATTAATTAATTAATTGAAAAATAAATAAATGAACGAATGAATAAATAAATAAATAAAAAAAGGGAAAAAAAAATTTTAATTTCCACATTCCTGAGCATGAGTCGATTTATTGTTGGACTTGACTGTTTCGTTGATCGAAATATTAATTAAGTTTGTTGAGGAAGAGAAGTGTGGACTGGGATAAAAAATATGGAATTAAATGTGCATTGATCGCGGGGAAAAAATGGCTGGTGATGGATCTTTTGAGTGAACGTGTTGGCGGGTCAATTGATAGTTGGAAACAGTTGGAAAATGGTGATGCGGTCGCTCGCAACGAAGCTGTATTCAGCTGTTGAGACGGTGCCAAGTTGAGGAGCGTACAGAAATGACAAGCTGGCGGATTGGACGGACGTTCAGACCGAACAACTCGTTCGGCTCGGGCTCGTTTCCATTTCGGAGTTGCCAAGCCCCGCCAAAACTTGATGCTTCGCAAACCAACAGGGTGAATGAATTCGAGACCGAGAACTTGTCGCAATATGAACTGGAAAATGTTGCAAAATCGAGCACTATGTAGACGAAAAATTATAAAAAATTTGTGTCATCGTATTCGATGCTAAAAAATGTCATCTCCAAATTTTATTGAACACTTATCATATTGTCCTATGTAGCCAACCCCCTTAACGATAAAAAATAATGAATTAATGAAGAAAAAAAACGTCGTTAATTAGTATCAAAGGAATAAATGTTTGAATATTGTTGGAAAAAGCGAGTCGGACATAAAATCGAAGGCGATGTCGTCTGCAGGGGGATGAAAATTATGCGACACACCCCCATACCGGCGCTATCCTTCTTAATTCAGCTCTGTACGGGCAAGTGGAGAGGGAGCAGAAAGAGAGAAGAGAGAAAGAGAGCAAGAGTGCAGTCCGACAGTATTGATTTCAACTAACCAGCGGGGGAAAAGTTTCATGCGACACACGCCGCGCGTTCACTTCGAATGGCAATCCATAAACATTAATAACTCGAAAAATCCGATATTTGCATGAAATTTCGCGAGCTTCATTAACGTTCCCCAACTGGAGCTATTCCTATTCATAGATCAAGTCATTCTCATATAAGCCCCCCCCCCCCCCCCCACCCCTGAATTTATTCAGATAAATAAATAAAAAGACAAAAAATCGTCGCAACACATTTCCTCGTAGCTAAAAGGTCCCCGACTGAAGTTTTCACCTCCCGTGATACAACCGAATGTCGCCAATTCCCTAAACGACGTTAATACTTAAACTTACTTATAAACTGGATCGCACCGACTTTTACAGTTGATAGCAACTCCTCCTATACCTCCTTCAACTTTATTTTAAATTTCGAACACGTTTCACAGTAAAAACTGTATTCCCGACACGTCCCGCTCTACAAGTATGTGTTGTACCCTTACTTTTATATATATTTACATGCATGACTATATATCTCCACGTATATGGGGTGTCCAATCCAAGGAAAGAGCAAAAACTCCTTGAAACGATTTTCTCCATGAAAAAATCTCTCGAGTCAAAGTTTCAACATTTCGAGGTGCAAATTGGCCGACTCTTTCGAGCTATTTATGAAGTTGCCATCACATGCTAAAGAGGAACGATCTAACGTGGTATTTGGACAGAGATGCCAGTCGTTTTGGATAACCTTCCGTTTAGAACATACCACCGATCGATCTGAATTTCGGTATACTCAGTGTTTGGGAGCGCTGATCAAGAATATCATACTCAAAATACCCGCAATTTTGATTATCAAGGTCAAATCAACAGAAAATCGATTTTTTCAACGTTTTTCACATTAATCGCGATAAATATAGATTTTAGAGACAAATGTTTCGAACAAAAGTTATAGGCCATGAAATAATTGACATTTTTTGTCCTATACATTTTTCGCACAGGATCAATGGTTTCAGAGAAAAATGTTAAATTCAGCTGCAATTCGGACTTCCCGCCAAAACTCCATTAGTTTCGATACAATAGTGTCTAGTTATACGTCACGACGTAGGACTTAGAGAAAGAGTACGAAGAAAAAGGGACACCCCGTAGATGGATTTGTTGCGCTGCATCGAACTGGGAGTCTCTGCTAATTTGAAAACTTTTGTAACTTTAAGAGCAAGAAGTAATAATCACTCGAAGTATTTGAAATTTTGAATATTTTTTTTTTTTTATCCAAATTACTTCGTGACGAGCGGATTTTACATTTGTCGATAGTTCGAGTTTTCAACTGGGTGAATTTGCTGCTTGGAAGGAGACGAAAAGAAATGCAAAGAAGCGTGAAAAACGAGTCGGAAAATTATATTATTCAACAGGACAGTATTCCGTGCGTTTTTTGTGCGAATTCCGAAGCAGTCTTGTCCCCTGATATTGTTGAAACACGTACAAAGGGAAAGAATCGGTTATTCCACGTTTCCGAGCTTCGAATTAACATTCCGAGATTGCGCTAATAGCTTTTTTTTATATTTACGATAAGAACGTGTTGAGATGATGCTGACTACGGAATAGCATGCTTAAGACTACCGGCCATTATTGCTTACGACCGAGGAACTTATTCGGTCTAAGTTTATGATAAATTCTCCACCCTGGACCGATCAAGATTCATCCAGCGTCCAGGAAGGTAATTCGATAAGAAGCGGACAGTTTAACAAAAACAAAATCAAAGTTTATTTTTTTTCGAGCGCGAAGTACCAAAAAAAATCGTACAATAGCGTCAATTTGATTTTTAACGATGCAAAGATGGAAATTTCGGAGCTCGTTGTCATGTCGGAATCTTTTCTTCGGAATCGGTGCAATCGGATGCCGAAGATTTCTGTTTTTTGTTGTCGACCCTGTTAGAGGACGAGCTCAGTTCGATTTGTATCTTGTCGAGAGTTTTGCCTTTGGTTTCGGGAACAGCAAAAACGACGAAAACGACGCTAAGTGCGCAGATAGCTGAAAAAATCCAGAATGTGCCGTGAGGTCCGATTTGTTGTTTGAGAGCACTGAAAAATTTGGTGACGACGAAAGACATGAGCCAATTTAATAGACAAGCGCTGCTTCCGGCGATGCCTTTGACTTGGGGCGAGAAGAGTTCACCGATCATCATCCACGGGATGGGGTCGAAGCCGAACGAAACGAAGACGTTGAACGCGGAGATGCAAACTATGGGCAACCATTGAAAATCCTCCATGGACCAGCCATTTTGATCGAGATAGAAGTAAAATCCGAGCACGAGAGTCGACAGGAACATGATCGTACCGGAAGTCATGAGTAACGGACGCCGACCCCATTTGTCAACGACCAGAGTAAACAAAAATACCGCCGAAACTTGCATCGAGCTAGTGACGATGGTCGACCATTCGGAATCGTGTCCAGTGGCGTCGTGAAAGATTGTATTTCCATAAAATATAATGACGTCGACGCCGCTAAAACATTGGAAGAACATCAGGCCGTAGCCGATGAAAATACCTTTGACAGCGGCGCGAGAACAAAGCGCCGTTAACAACGGGACCTGCCGAATTTCGGCATCGGCAAGCGTCTTTCTTTGTTCGGCCATTTCGGACTCTATATCGTAGTTCCGGCCCCGTAGCCAAACGAGAGTTTCGCGGGCTCCCTTTTCGTTGTTTCTCATCAGCAAATACGTCGGAGTTTCGGGCATGAAGAAAAATATGGCGAAGAAGATCAGCGGTGCAGCCGCCGAAATCAAAGATTGCAGGTGAATGTTTTTCAGCAATAAGCCCAAAGTATAAGAAACTAGGATGCCGAAGCACAACAATAATTCAAAATACGAGCCGAGCCTGCCCCGAGTCTCAGTATCCGAAATTTCAGCCGTATACATCGGCGCCGTAACGCAGAAAGCGCCGCCACCGACGCCGAGTAAGAAGCGCCCGAATATCAAAACCCCCAAAGAATTCGGCCAGATGACGCAGACCCAACCGACCGTAAACGGCAGCGTCATCAACAACATTGACCGTCTACGGCCTATGAGATTCGTTAAAATTCCTATTGGAACACATATGGCTGCTGCTCCAACGTTGAATATCGAACTGAGCCACGAAAAATCATCCGAACTGATGTCAAAGTCATATACCAGATTCGCACCATCTTCACCCGCTGGTGATGTCCAGCCATACACCAAACCCGCCGAGAACGCGCCAAGACTCGCCGACAAACCGGCCACGTACTGCGGCAACTTTCTCGCAGCCGTTGATCCCTCTCGGCCCGACTCCGTAATCGGATTTTCTATCTTTTTCATCGCGTCCATACGCATTCGGCATCGGATGGTCCAGCCCGCGATCAGACGGATTATTATCTCGCAACTCGAATGAAGATTCTTCCGAAAAAATCGAGCAGAGACACAGATTTTTATTTTGCACCGTACGACCTTGGAATTCGGACACATGTATGTCACTAAACGATCGTGTTCGGCTTTACTAACTCCCCATTGGCCACGCCGGCGGCAAGGGTGATCGGATCGATCACCAACGAATTATCCAATTATCGGATCCGATCAGCTGATATCAGCAACAAACGTCATTGTATCCGAATCGAAGATTATGACGAGAAGGACGACGCTTCTTGAGGAGTCTCTGAGTCGAACTAACGCCTATTCTTCGCTTTATCTCTGAGATGATAGAATCGTCATCTTCGGCATGCAATTCGGCGTGGAATCGAGTAAATAACGGGAGAGGATGGAAGAAGTATTAAGTTGCAACTAGTTCGAGGCTTTTCCTTTTACGAGGAGCTTTGGTGGGTGTAAAATGTCGGATTATCTGTTGATAGAGGCGCGAGCTTTGTGAGCTATTTCTCCTCGTAACTTCTTATCTGCGAAACAACGGTTCCAAGTGTTTGTACGATATTTTTTCGCACGATCATTCCTCCGAGGGATTCGGATAGCTTCGATCAAAAGCTCCAACTTCCCGACCTCAATGCCAAACTCATATTTCAAAGGCTTGATCATTCCCAAATCTTTTACGATACACAAAAACGAATAACTCTATTGGATGCTGCGATTTTCGTAGCCGACACAACCTCCTCCTATATATTCCACGTGAACCAAGCCACAAAAAAGTCGCTGTACTTTTCATCAGACAGAATCCAACCTTATCTACAGACCGATGAGCCACACGTGTTGCATCTTCAGCAAACTCTTGCCAAGTGCTTTACATTTTTTTCAATCTCATATACAGGGTGTCCCAAAAGTCAAGCATTCTCGAGCATCCTGATGTTGCGATCTCTCGTACATCATGACATTTAATTGCAACGAGTCTATAGCAACCGAATTAATTAAGGAGGCTGGCTGCACATAACAATGTTACCATGCCAAAAGCATAGGAGAATCCGAAATTATTAGAATTTGCTGAAATTTCGTGAACATACTCTTGAGTATTAAATATTAATATCCAAACTTTTCAAAATTTTCCTTCTACATAGTTTTCGAGATATTAAACACTGGACTTAAGCATAGGATTCGGATACATTCGGATACATATATTCGGCAACTATGGGGAAGAAATTTTTTTAAAAATTCGTGTCATCGTACTTGATGCTGAAGAATATTATCACCAAATTTTATAAAATTCTTATCACATTGTCGGATGTAGCAAACCTCCTTAAGGGGATTCCCCATCGAATCCGGCAACTTCTCTCATCGGATTCCATCCCAAGAAGCTCGGCGACATCCCGTTAAATAAATCCATTAATTATCATGTAAAAATTCGTATACAGATATATAAATGTACAAGATTAAGTAACGCAGTTACGATTAATGACAAACATGACGCGTTAGTGGACGACAATGAAGATACAAGATCGCGAGGAATCTCGACACATCATCATAATCGTTCGTCTGGACGTCATAGCGTGTTTTCGTCGAACGTGACGATGTCTTTGACGTGCTTCTTCGTCTAATATTTTACTTCTAATCCCATTAATCCTGAAACTAATTTTTATCATCAAACTTTGAGAATCCTCGAAGATTTTTCTCTCCTTCAATTAACTTTTGCCCTAACAAGCGTGCAACGTAAATTTTCGGATTTTCCAAATGTGAAGGAAAACAAAATGAGCGACTGGGGGAAGCACCTCGAAAATTTCAAGGCTTTTGCTCAGATTATACGACGCAGGCACGTTCCTCGGCTCATATCCTTTCCTCGATCTCGAGCATGTGCCATAATCGTCTTGACCCTGTCCTCGGACGTTTAATCCTTGACGTATTCCGTTTAACTGGTTAGAAAAATTGTAAACGCAATGCGTAGGCGTCGAGATTTATAAAAAGACGATCAGGCCATCAAAAAAAAAAAAAAAGATTTTTTTTTTTTTTTGCTTTAACGGCTGTTTCTATTTTTACGAGTCAGTGAAAAGGTCGAAGAACGTTCAATGGTGATGGACGACCACATGCCATTGATTCTTCATGGAAACAAAACTGCAATCCATTTTTCCAATAACTGCATTACATGCACTTAACCTCCGATGTATTCCGATGATCCGTACGATCCGCGATTATCAGCATCTCGAGAATAAAAAACCGAATGAAATCTGCGATTATCTCCGAGGCCGGGTTATCATGGAAAACTGACAGGAAATCAAAGCACAGAGTTTGGAGCGAGGAAACTCTGACGATCGCGCATTTCTGCGGCTACAAAAATCGCTTCGCGATGTTTTGCCGCGTCAAGACTCTACCGGGTCCTTTGATCGTGGCGAGAGAAATTATCGCTGCCATGTCAAAAGGTCAATCGACACGAAGAGACGCAGTTTTATCGAAAACAGAGAAGACATTTTTTTTTTTCCGCACGATAGAAACATGAACTTTGATTATCAATTTTTCGTAAACATCCTGCCCATCGAACAATTTAGAAACATTTTATTTTTTATTTTTTGCATTTTCCTGAAAAATGTCGTACACGCTCTCAAGGTGATTCAACAATTCCTTCCAAATTGATCAATTTTTCAAAAAACATGATTCACATTGATGTCCAAAGAAAAAATTTTATGTTTAAAAAAATATTTTATTATTATTATTATGAAATTTGAATTACTATTAATAAATTATGATTAATTATTATTAACTGATAATCATTAATAATTATATATTAATCTTTTCATATTATTCTTGTTATTAAATAAGAAATTTTGTTAATAAATTATTATTAATATTATAAATGTTATTTTTCCCTATTGTCGTTGTTTTCCTGAAGCCCACAGATCGCTTATTGAACGATCAAAATGTGTGTATAATTCGAGACAACGATGACTCTCGAATGGACATTTTAAAGAATGAAATTATTATTAATAAAATTATTTCAATTTGATGATTCTGACAAATGAATTAATTAGAGAAGGTAAATCGAGTTGCCACGTGATATATTTGTTTGATACGAATCAGGCCACAATGTCCGAGTGATAAAATTTATTAATTCGTACGATAATTCAACAGATTTACTCCCCTCGATAATTTCATTAATTCATCAAATTAACCTCGTCGTTTCCTGACCGCGTACGCTTCATCGCACATCCTTTCAACGATCCCATAATGTCCAGCACACACACGGTTCTCCAAGAACCTCGATCATAGTTTACAGTAAGTTCGCGTCTGCTACGCGCACTATCGAACTTATTCACAATCGCTAAGAAATTCAACAAAATGCGCTGAACAATTCCTCCAGTCATTTGTCACCAGCGAAGATAAAATTTTCTTCATACATTCCAAAACGTTTTTCTCCAATTTTGTTTCAATATTATTTATCATTTATGAACAAAAAATCTGACACAAGAAATTCACGACTCACTTACAAACCCACGAACGATTTTTTGTGTTTCTTTTTGCATTGCAATTTTTTACTCGCTGAAATTAATTCAATGTTTTTTTTTCAATTCCCAACTCATTCGTTACCGATTTTTGGGGATTTGTAGGCAAATAGTTTGTTCGAGTCTCGGAAAAAATAATGATAAATTTGGTGGCCATAAAAAAAAAAAATACGAATAATAGGAAAATGCAATTTTTTACTCGTTGAAATTAATTTAATTTTTTTTTTTTTTAATCCACATCTGATTCGTTTCTGGTTTTTGGAGATTTATGGGCGGGAGTTTGCACGAGTCTCATAGGAAATAATGATCGAGTCAGGAGCCATGATAATTGGGGCCAATGTCAATAACTCGAAATGCACTTGACGGTCGATTCTCGTTCAGAAATGCTAGAGCCAAGATTCGCCTTCCTTGTTCAAACGTTTCCGTTCCATATACTGTTACTCCTTTGAGAAATAGCGAGTAGAACTTTCATCTCGTGATTCTCGCGTTCGTCGGACGTGCGAGGGACAATGCCACGGAAAAACATTGAGTCGAGTTGAACGACGGTGATCAAGGTCGTCATGCATTTCCAATGCCAACGTTCGAGACACTCGCACGAATCGCAGAACTCGATTAAGCGATTAATTAGAAAAAAAAAAAAAAAAAATCTAATTGGCACGCTGCGATCGAAATCCAACGAATTTCTCCATAAAAATTGAGCTGCACGTTCATGATTGTCTGTAGAATCAAACGATGCCAAAATATCATGAATTTTTTTCGAAATTCTACACTAAAATGACTCCTGACCCTTTGGGGGGTCAATCTGACCCGAGGCGTTTACCAATTCATCGTATTCCGGTAAATATAAATATTTCCTGCTTTTTTTTGTTAAAACATTTTTTTAGTCCCAATTTTTGGGGTCAGAATGACCCAGTGTGTACTCGAAGCGTTAAGAAAACTCCTCGTAACGAATGAAACAGGAAAATCATTAAAATGCGCGCGTAACGTGCCGATCAGCAAAGTTTCAACATTGTAAGAAGAATTGGAGCTAAACTTAGACGAGGAAAATGCCGAATCGTCTCGATATTTTGTTCGCGTCTAAGATCGACGAATAATTTTTCATTTTTCCCTCTTTTTTTGCTATTTTTCTGCACGTATCGTGCAGTGGCTTGGCTCGATGCAAAAAGCAAACTGGATTTTCAGGCTCGTATCAGTATGAATCTTGCGTTTGTCTTTTATCGGAGAGACGACGAGCCGCCGCGAAGAATCCGAAGAATGCAGTTTGAAACGTAATTTTACACATTGCATGTGTAATCAATAACTTTGTAGAGAGGCAATTAGAATGATTGATTCTTCTTAACGAAGACCTTCAACGTTTTCCTCCAAAAAATTGCGGAATATGGTCGAAAATTCCGACGATATGATAAGAATTCAATAAAATTTGGTGGTAATATTTCTTAGCATCGAATACGATGACAGAAATTTTTTCATTCAATTTTTATATATAAGATTGATTAAAAAAAAAAATTTAATACATAAATATAAAAGAAAATATAAAAATTCAATTGAATCAAATTTTATGTTTAAACATTTAAGAAAATGTAAAAATTCAATGAAATTTAATTTTATATTGGAATTTAAATTTATTCCAATTTAAATATATAATTTTATTCGATTAGTTTTCTTTTTTACATTTATCTATTTAAACTTTTATATTTAAATTAAATACAAATATAAAAAGTGAATAAAAAAAAAAGCATAAAATTGAAATTTATAAAAATTCAATTAAATATAAAATTCAATGTAGTAAAAATGTTCTATTTAATACGAAAGAGTATGCTCACGAAATTTCATAAAATTCTAATGATTTCGAAATTTCCTGAGCCTTTAGGCATAAATGATGAATTTTTCGCGATCTCTTTGAAAATTTCTTGGTAAACAGAGGAACGTTCTGTCGATTCGGCACAGACGAGTTTGTGCTGATAAGCCAAAAACTGGAATGGGTGTTAAAAAAATGTTATCTTGCGCGAGAATTAGTCGTGAAATTTAGGGGACGAGGTATTCGGTATTTCGGTGAGGTTGAGCGTGTGACACAGTCGCACGTGACACCTCCGGAGCTGCAGTCAGACGGGAGTCACGGATGCATGGCTACGCGCAGCCGACGTAAAGAATAACACCGAGATAAATCAATTGTCCAAATTTTAATCGGTTCACGTGAGTTTCTCTGAGAAGGCGAGTAAACATTGGGGAGCGCGGTGCTCTGGACCGGCGCGTTTGTATCGTTTGCCACCGACATATCCGGAACAATACTTCGGTGTAGATAAAGCCTGTCAGACATAAAATTTCCATATCTTGTCATCGTAATGGCAAAGAGAGTGCAGTGTCAAG
The DNA here is from genome assembly GCA_030522525.1 of Campopleginae sp. 14b. Taxonomy (NCBI): domain Eukaryota; kingdom Metazoa; phylum Arthropoda; class Insecta; order Hymenoptera; family Ichneumonidae; species Campopleginae sp. 14b. Next base: position 82,316 of record JAPYYS010000903.1, read on the forward strand.
GCCAATGGACAATCCATCCACGTCGGATAATCCTCGGACCATTACAAGGTTCCGTGCTGCCTCCTCTTTGGCTCAAACCCGCGTTCCCCTCTCGCGTTGCACTTTAAAGTGCATCATTGTTTGGCGGAGCATGGCGCGCGGGAAACTCGAGCACAACGGGCGATTGCATAATTTTTCGCGACTCGGCAATGTCGCGAATTATCCGAAGGAAGCTTCGGGGATTTGCCTTATCACTGCCAACCGAGATAACGATCGATAAATATAATTTTTCCCTTTTCCGCACAAAATGGCGCTCGAAAAAGCAAAACATCGGATTCGCAATAATTTTGCTTTAGTAAAAGATCGAAAACAAATGATTGTGTTGCGGAAACATTGTGTAGAGCGTGTACGCAGTCTCGCATCGCCGGGATTGCGAAAAATCAACATCAACCTTGTTTCGTACACGAGGCACATCGATCGGGATGACATAATTTTATTTTCATATCCTCCCACTCATCGACCATCGCTGCTCATGCAATAATCCCGAGCTACACGCGTTTCGAGTGTAGCTCGCATTTTAATCGTCATTCGAATTAATTATTTGATGGAGCAGAAACGTCCTATGGATTCCGAACGATTAACATTGAAAAATCTTTCGAATTTATCGAGTTTAATGAAAATTTTCCATTTTTTTCACTACCAGAATCACGAAAAAGGATTCATTGAATTTTTCACGCTCCGATCCAATTTTTAAACGCTCCTTAGAGACCCTTAAAAACTCGAGAACGTACGACCTTCTAGAAAAAAAAAAAACTCTATGTCCTGCTCCGGACTTCCGGAAGCAATTGTTTGCCTTCTGAAAAAATGCGTGACCAATGAGAAGGATTTTCTTTTTAATTCAGAGAGGCCTCATTATAATTATAATTCCTATAATTATTTATAATAAATTTTTTTTTTCAAAGATTTATTAATATTTATAAATTTATTAAAATTTATTTAAAAAAATAATAATAAAATTAATACAATTAATATACAATTATTAATAATATTATTATTTTTTTATTAAAATTTATCAATTTTAATAAATTTAAAAAAATTATTATCAATGAAAAAAAAAAAAAAAATTTAATTTTAGAATAAAATAAATAAATAAATGAATAAAATGATATTTAAATATTAAAATAATAAGAATAATAATAATTTTTAGTATCGCTATCTCTAGCCGCCCAGTCTGTTGGGAAAACTCGGGACGTTTGCGCGAGTGGTGTCCCATCGGTGCGGGATGGAAAGCTCGTGGTAACGAAAACACGTTCGATTAAAAGCTCGTCTCGGTTAATTTTTGATGAATAGCCTCGGGCCTTGGAGTTTTATTATCGACAGAGAGTGTCTTATCAGAAAAATGCAGCAAGTATAAAAATTGGATGCGGAGGAATAACGAGGAGTGCGAGACACGGATATGCCGCGGACACACACGCCGCCCGGTTATTGGTATTGAAAACAAAACTAGCGCAAGTTTTATTTCGTTGAACGAAATGAAACTGCGTTGCAAGCGATTCCGAGAGCTCTCGTAATAAATAAATGCCTGGAGGGGAATTCCGATACATCGCGATTAATACCAACACTCAGGCTGCATTGATAAAAACAATAATAAATACCCAGGGTATTATCGCGGGGGAGGAAAAAAAAAAGAAAACACTCCCCGACTTATTTTTTCTCTCCGGGCCGTCCAAGATCGACGTTCCCCTCTCATTCTCCTCGGACTATCCACAATAATGAGACTCTACAGTCTCTATAATTTACCCCGAGCAAGGCAAATAGCGACCAACAACGCCGCCAAAGCTTTAGTCCAAATCGATCAGCCTCCAGGACTACTCGCATCCAACAACTTTATCTAACTCTCATGTCGTGCGCGTCTCACAATCTTACGACTCAACGAACCAAGTCAAAAATACTAAAATATCGAATAATTAAAAAATTTGGACGATTCATTTAATTACTTAAACAAATTCTCCATAAACGACGTTTATTAAAATTTCCTGTCATCAAAATATACACCAACGACTCGGCATAGACTCCGCCAACGACTTACCAACAGGAACTGCAACTAAACACGGTACGAAAATTAATTAGATGATCCGATAAAATGACAAAAAAGTCTATCGACCAGTGCGGAGATCCCAACTCTTCCGAGCTAACCAATTATCAGTTTTTCCATTAGTTTCACCTTCGACTGACCCTCATTACCCTGAGATCATTTGTTTTTTCGCTGTGAACCGGCAGAAAATTTCTTTGAGGAATTTCGTCAATTTTTTCCTCGATGCCCATTACGCTTTGTGTCGGTGCGATGAAATCTTGCGAATACGAGTGTCATTAGAGCATTTAATTGACACAATCACCGACGAGCACTATTGAAGTTGAAGTTGCAAAAAAAAAATTGATTTTCCGACAAATTTGAATCGCGAGACTGGAAAATAGCTAACGATTTTCCTCAATTTTCTTGACCGAAGAGTCGGAGGAGACGACCAGAAGGTGCGATAATCTCAAATTTTGTTGGGAAACATCGATATTTTCTTGAAAACGTTCGGCTGAACATTTTTTTGAAAAATTCAGTCATAGCTGCTCGAAATACTGAAGAAAGTTTCTTCGGAAAGTACATTTTTGTCATCCCAGTCGGTAATTTTGCTGATAGTTGCGTTAGAAATAAAAAAATATCGTCAAAATAACGGAAAAATTAAAATTATCGAAAAATGTTTGGGTTTTCAAGAAAATATCGACGTTTTTTGACGAAATTTCGTTGGATACGTTTGACTAAACGTTTTCCCAAAAAATCACAAAAATTTGGTCATTGCGGCGCGAAATATTGAAAAAAGTTTCTTTCGGCAGTAAATTTTTGCTCGCAGTTTCGTTAAAATTGAAAAATATTATCGCAATAACAAAAATTTTGAAATTTTCAAAAAATATTCAGTTTTCACCAAAATATCCACGTTTTTTCACAAAATTTCATTTTCAGTGCTGCTTTTAAATGTTTTTTTCCAAATTTTCATGATTTTATCCTGTTGGAGGAAAAACATGGGAATCCACGTACTCGTGTTCCCAGGAAGAACATCACCGAATTACCGCGAGTAAGCCGATTTAACGACTAATCTCGTTAAGGAGCTGTTGATCGTAAATCACGGCGTTAAACTGGCAACGTGCTAGACGATCCATACGAGTGTGTAAACGTGGGAGGTTGTATGTGCAGAGAACAACGCGGACAGATTCGCACTCGAGATTGCAAGAAATCATCGGAACATCCGAGATTAAGGCTCCGATTTTATTTCCCCAAGTATATCGACCGCGAACCCCCCCCCAATAAACCGATTCGTCTCTCTATAGATGACACACTTCTCGCCCAACGATTACACAATCATTATCAACGTTTTTTGTTGATACGGATCGATGCAACTCTCGAGACAAGAAAATATTTGGATCGCCCTATAAAAAATTTAGAAAAAGGCTCCGAAATTCTTCGCTCCTTTTCCTGGGCTTTTTAACTCGTTTACGTTAATTTCTATGGGCCACCATGGTGTCCTCTTGCCAACTCGAGCATCCCATGGATATTTGACAGAAAACTTGATAATCTTTGTTTATTTTTCCGCATCAATTCTCAGCAGAAATTCCAGCTCGTATTTTTTAAATTCCTAGACGACAAAAAGTTATCGACAATTTACTGAAAACTAGAAAAATCCATGATAAAGATTCCTGACTCGTTGGTTCATCGAAAAAACAGTTACTTTTGATAAAAACATTGATAAGACATCGACAGAATGAAAAACGTGAATTTGAATAATTTTCCAACGTCGAGTACGAATTTTCGCACATTTTTTTTGTACAAAACAAAAAATCGTTTTTTTTATCGTCGTCCGAACTTTATCAAAGTTTATTCCGACTAATCTTAGCGATTGTGATGTTTTTTTTCTATCCGGATGAGTCTTTTCGGAATCCCGAACGATTAATGGCGCAGGGAGTTTGTCAGGGATTCGGAAATTATTTTCAACTTATTTGTATCGATTTGTTGAGCTCGTCAATATGTTTGGCGCTGAGGAATCTCCGAGGGGTCAACCATTTGTCAGAAAATGTCTGGCGCACGTAATATTCGCGAATGTGTATCGTACGCGAGTACGACATCCCTCTGTAACATAACATTTTGCCCCCGCCTCTTCTCATCGAATTCATGACGTGACGACACACTCCGTCCGCGATACCCAAGAGTGGGAGGACTTCGCCCCGGATTTAAAAGCCACCGAGACGAGGAAATACTTTGCAGTGTATAAAGCATCAAAGTGCGTCTCAACCGGATGCTAAAAAGTTCAGCTAAACAATCAAAACCCACTGATCCAAGCAATAAGGACGAACAACAAAAAGGAATTTCAGTTTCGACGCTTTTCCACGTTGCAACGTGTAGGTGTTTCATCATTTTCTATCCTTCTTAATTATTTATAAAATTAAGTTTTCGACTTTGGTCAGTTTCTCGAGAAAATCGATTCTTGTGATACGAACGATCGATTTCCTAATATTGGGTGAGTGTCGGCAAAATTGAGGCATTTTTTCCAAATCCATCGATCCGAAATTTCTTCGAAAATATAAAAAATTCAAACTCGAAATTCCAACCAGCCATTTTGGCACGTTGGGGCTCGAAATTAAAAAAAAAAACTCATCCCTTTTGTTGCCAATACGAAATTCTGAAAAACCATTGTCGCCTTTCAAATTGAAATTTCAACTTATTAATTTTTATTATAATTAATATATAATTTTCTAAATTAAAGTTAGAAAATTAAAATTTAATTGAAAAAAATGAATAATTGAAATTGAATTTTTTTAATTAAATTGAAACTTTTTTTAAATATAAAATCTCGCATAATTATTATTTCGAAATACTTTTCGAGTTTGCGAAAAATGTTCCGCACGCTCCAAACGAAAAATCGTGTGATATTTGTTCGGGAGATAATTCAATTTCGAAAAGATTTAAAAGATCGTAAATAAAGTGAAGATTGAAGTGGCGTCGTGTCGGGCAAAGCCACGTGTTTTAAAATAATTGTTAGCAGACGGAATTGCTTAGTCTTAAAATCGTTCCAATTTGTGCCATGCACTCTGTACAGACGCAATAAATTTGAGAAATACAGAAGTACATAGATATATATATATATATATATACATGGACGTATAAATTCATGTAGCCCATAAAGTTTCCTTGTCACCGGTGGATAACGAGCACAGAATCGTCGTGTGTACGTACTACCTTCTCAACGCAGTCGCTCCAGATTTTCTCGTTTTGTCACTCACTCCCCGCGTATACACAGGTTTCCGGCTCTCGAGAGAACCAGAAAACAACTTTGCATTATCCGCCGTTTACACCCGACGACACAGAGCCGTGAAAATCTACAACCCTGTATGAGAAAAATTCGAGTAAACGTCGAGGAAACGTTTTCCCACAATTCGATACAAATTTTTTGTCTTTCGCGGCACTGAAAAGAAAATTTTGTTGGAAAAGATCGATTTTTCGTTGGATACGTTTCGACTAAACTTTTTTCAAAAAATTACAAAAATTTAGTAATCGCAGTGAAAAATATTGAAGAAAGATTCTTCGGAAAGTAAATTTTCCCCAGCCCAATCATAAATTTTGCTGAAGTTTTCTAAAAAATGAAAAATATTGTCAAAATAACGAAAATTTTGAAATAAAAAAAAACAAATTTCTTCACCATTTTCAACAAAATATCGACGTTTTTTGCCAAAATTTCTATTCCATCAATTCCTAATCGAGTGCCGAAAAAAAAAAAATTAATGCAGCTACGAACTCCGGCGGTTCGTTCACGAATCGACGAGCGAAATTTTAGATTAACCAAAAAAACAGTATTGTTTATTAATTAAATACGAAACGACCCATGGAATCGCACACGATCGCTGTGTGAATGACAATGGAATGTTGATTCGTGTGTGTGTGCGTGCGAGCGTGTGATTAAATTGATGCGATTTAACAAGAATTTTAAATGCAAAAAAAAAATATTAATCGCAGCGAATGTATGAACGCGACGATAAGTCGTTGATCACAGGTTTGCATAAGACCTCGGTACAGGCCATGAGACTCTTCTCTCGCGGTGTGAGTTAACGGTGGAAACGAACTACTATTGAAATGTTAATTTCAGCATTGAAATATTTAGATCGATCCTCCACTGCCAAATGCACAATTTTTTTTTTTTTTTCCTTTCATTTTTCTTCGTCATGAAAATTCAACTCCCTTCCAACGAGAATTGCTTCTCATTGTACGAGCCGGACGACTCGTAAAAATCGATCGATGTTTCTCTCCATTTGGTCAATGTTTTCAATCTCCCCTCCAATTTTTATCGACAATTTTTACCAACCGCACTAAACAAACACACCTCCTCAATTCCTCTTTCCTTCTCGCTCTATATCCCTCTTACAACACAACGAGGAAGTTGTCGACTTTTATTTGCATCCACGTTCTCATTGCATAACTCGATCAACCGAAATAAAATGTCCGAGCACTCAGTGTAAATGAAATTTTGTGAAAAAAACGGAGAATCTTTTGTTGGCAACTCAATATTTTTTGATAATTTTAAAATTTTCCTCTTTTTCACTATATTTTTCATTTATTACGATACTGTCAGCAAAATTTACGATTGGGATGACCAAAATTTATTTTCCCAAGAAACTTTCTTCAATATTTTGCCCTGCAATGACTACATTTTTGTGATTTTTTCGGAAAAATGTTTAGTCCAACGTATCCAACGAAATATTGATATTTTCCAACAAAATTTTCTTTTCAAGGCTCGAGCCTAAATTTTTGGAACTTATTCGTAGGCAATCCAAATAAGAAAAAAAAAATAAAAAATCCTCTGGAAATTGCGATCGTCCCAAAGGTTTGGGTATCCTCGAAATAAAATAAAAAATAGGGAGGAAAAATGGAGATTTGGGTTCGGGACTTTGTTGAGTCAAGTCAGCAGAAATGTTGGGGGAAGTAATTAAAAGAATAGTCCCGTCCTCACGCCATCGATCAACCTCTGGCTGCGTGTTTCCTAGCGCTAAATTTTCAAGCTTCTCGTCACATGCAATTACCGCGTCTTGACGGACTGTCAAAACATACGTCGCGACAAATCACGTAATTATTTTTAATGTGTTTATCCGCGTGCGGACTCTCGTCCGCGCGAATTCTTTGACTTTTTCTATTTCAATGTGTCGCGTTAATTTCTAAAAATGATCAATCATTTTTGGGAGGCGAAAAACTTTGCAGAAAAATCGATAAAAAAATTTTTTTAATTGAAAAAAAATGTTTTTCTCGATCTCCGACGTTTTCTGCAACTTTTTCTCAATTTTCGTCTCCCCCTCGGGGCTTCCTGCGATTCCGTTTCACACGAAATAAGTTCCGAAATACGAGACACAACCGAAAACGATAAAATCGTCTCAAAAGGCCGGAATAGACGAGAAAAATGTGTCAAAAGAAAAAGTCGATCGAATCGAACGTCATCTTTGAGTTTATCGACCAAATTATCTCATCGTCCTGTTTATCGCTATTTCTTTGTCTATCAGATTACACTCCGAAGATTGCATTGTTTGCACTTGGCATTATGTGTTCGATTTAATCTTGGGCGATAATCGTTTCGAAGCCCTTGATTCTTCCCTCACGATTGTATCGGATGGATAATGTTTGATGAGCTCTCATTAAGATTACAGCCTCTTAAGTCTTCCCGATTATCGAGATCGATTAAAATGAAAAATCGTTCTCGAGCAGCGACGCCCTCAAAGTCTTTGCAATCCGAAGAGCGACCATGGCCTTTCGGTTCACCAAGAAAATCGCTCTCGGAGGAACAAAAATCGTTTGAGGAAAAATTTGACATTCACGCGATTTCCACGAAGGATTTTCCTCGGCCTGGCAAAAAAAATTCGTAACGACGAAGCGTCGACACTGTCAAGGCTAATCCTCGCAAAGGTGTTGAGCCTTCATGAAGTCTCTACTTTTTAAGGCTCTCCGTTAACTTATTAACGGATCCATAACGGTCGAACAATCATCTTGCTTTTTTGCGATATCATTTATTTCCCACCGACTTTGTCAGAGACGAAGGAGGACGAAGGAAAAGAAAAAGACCTTGTTGAGTGTCTTATTAATTAATTATATCAGTGACGCTCCATAAAAATAACGAACCAACGATCTTTAAGGTATTTTAATTACGTCGCGGTAATTAGAAAATAATTACGAAAATAGTTGGTAAATTTGTAACAGATAGTGCATTGAAAATGAAATTGATAAAAAAAAAACGTCGATATTTTGTTGAAAACTAAATATTTTTTGGTAATTTCGAAATTTTCATTATTTTGACAATATTTTTCATTTTTAACGAAACTGTCAGCAAAATTTCCGATTGCGATGACAAAAATTTACTTTCCGAAGAAACTTTCTTCAATATTTCGCGCTGGAATGACAAAATTATCGTAATTTTACGGAAAAACGTTTAATCGAACGTTTCCAACAAAATTAAAGCATAAAACCGATTTTTTTCAATCGCGGGGATCATCGGATTGAAAAAACAGTAATTATAGACACTAAGTAAAGTTTTTCATCGCTCGGGACTTTTCTTTCCAAAAAGAAAAATTCCACGCCGACTAGATATATCGATTAGAGAATTTCTGTGCAGGAGGTAAAAAGTTCTATTAAGGATTGTTGAGATCGAACCGGAAATAGCGATAAAAGCGTCTTTCCCGTCTATTCGGAATAATCAGTACGTCGATCGTTGCATTTATCTCGTACACACACGCGCTCGTCTCCCTCTCGTCCTTTCCTCTTTTCTTTTCTTCTTTCCCTCCCATTTTTTTTTTTTTACTTTAATCGATTCCTCTTGACGACCGCCACGACCTACTTTCCGATCGAAAATTCTGTGTTCCTGGAGACCCTCCCACTGTTTATTCTCACGTAACGTTCCAACCACTCCTGCAGTATGTAACTATGCATTTGCAAACACGAGCATTTCTCGTTCGATCTCATTTCCCTCATCCCTCTCAAATACACAATTCCATCGACCAATGGGATCGTTTTTTTTTTCCGTCGATCATGCAGTGCCACACACTTAATCCTCAATTTTCTCAAAATCCGATTTTCCCTATTTTTCATTTCCCAAACTCTGCTTAACGACGAAAAAATTTTCAATCAGCATTTCCCGCCATCTTTTTCGGTAAATTCGATGAAGCGGAAGAATCGACAGGAAAAAAAAGACAACGCACGGAGATGAAATTCTACGGAACTTTCCACGATTTTTCCATTTCAATATTTTTAATCAAGGTCAAATGCTTTTCTCAAGGTCAAAAGTATCTCAAGGTCATCCCAGATGATCGATTTTATCGCAAAACCATGCAATTCTGATCGCGCAAAAAATTAAAAATGCGGAGATTAAATTCTATGGACCGTTCTACGATCTTTTCTGCTCCGAATTTTCGCGAATATTTTTCATTCGCCATTGGCCGATCGAAAAATCGACCACGATAACATGAAAATCCAACGCGTTCCCGACTGTCCATTCCGGAATCGCACCCATTTCCGGTTTTCACGTCAACGCACATTTTTTCCCGAATAAAAACTCTTGTGCAACCGTTCGCGTCGAAAATCATTTTTCCGCCAGCCTCCGCGCTCACATTTGCAAGTCAATCACTCGAGTTCTGTCATTTTGTTAGTCCCCGCATTCAGTTTCAATGGGACAGGCTACGGGGTGTCGAAAAAGTCGCGAAAACCGGTCGAAAGTACACCATAACCTACAAAAATTACTCGGATCGGAACTGCCAAGCTTTGGACTCGGAAAAACTTGCAAAACTTCGACGAGAAATCGCGTTTGTTTCTTTCGTGTCGAATTTCCGAGCACTGAATTTTTTGAATAATTTTTTATTCGCTAAAAATCGATTTTCAATGACGTCGAATTTTTTTTCGAATAAAAGAAAAAATGACGGAAACAAAACGATATTTTGAATTGGATCAGAACAAGAAAAAGAATTTCTAGTAAAAAAAGTGAACGTTTTTGATAAGGAAAATGAATTCACGTGTTTAAAAGTGCCGAGAATTCTTAAATGACTGATTGCTTGAGCGAAATGCGACGAGCCTCCTCATTAACAATGCAGCGAAACTGATAACATTTTTTTCTCAGTTTGTCGTAAATCAAGAGACGAGGATTATCGTCCGTGCGGTCAGTGCAACAATAGGAAGCCAATACATAACGAAAAAATGTTAAATATAGTCATGTCGAATGTTTGCGTGCGTTGAGAAATGAAAATTCTTGCAATGCGATAGTCCACATATTTCAAGGTCAAAGTCACGATACTCAAATCGTGGAGTCGTCAGGATGATAGCCAGAAAATCGTCGGTACACTAACGACCGCTCGTGGCGTAAAAAACATTCACAGTTACCGAAATTGCACGATCACAAAAAATAATTTAATATTTTTCACTATTTCGGGTCGTTCATGAAAATTGATCGATTTTCAATTCGAAAAAAACAAGAATTTATGAAGAAAAAAAACACAAGGCGAATTCGACGTTCGAAATACTTGAGAAAATGCCTGGGATTGGCGGTCACATTTCGTGACCTTGAAACGATGTGTCATCGATTAGACCCCATGCAAGTTTCATCGAGACATTTTTTCTAATGTCCATAACCTGCTTGGGTCGTCGGAGTAGTCGGAGTATAAATCGAAATTTTTCAAGCCGAAGGAATCTCTAGAACCGGCTGAGTGAAACGGTCTCTTATTTCTCAAGTTTGCCGCTTGAAAAATAAGCGTTGGACAGAAATTACCACTCCCATAATAAAGACAAGTTTTGTAATCAGTTTTCCTGCAATTTGCAGTCGCTAATTGACCCTTCGAGTGTCACAGTGTTCGAAGAAAGTTCGCATTCAAGATTGATGTCGCAATAGCTTTTTCGATAAACAAAACAAGTCACTGCGCTTCATTCAACGATTATTGTTCGATAACCTCGCATATCAAAAAGAATAAACGTGTATAATAAAAATGGACGAAATGGATGTAAACGAAGGCGCGTCAGCGAGCAGCTACACAAATGTTTGTAAACATACGATTACGGAATCATAAGCCATCAAAATTAATCGAATTTGACTCACGCGATTGAATCACATTCGTATTGATTTCGACTCTTCCCATGAAGCCTTCGTCCGTACTTTTTGCCACATTATAAAACGCAGTTATCTTCAAAAGAATCAACAACAATGGACAAAGGAATGTTGTCGATTACGTGATGCGAGCTACATGGAGTCTGCAAGGACGCTGACATTCGTAGTTCAGTTACCATTCGCGAGCGTCTCTGCGGGGTCGGGGGGCGCGACCGTCGACGTCACTGCGGCCGAAAGCGCGGGAAAATTTAAATGTTCTCTTTACCAATTCGCACATTTCGATCGAACTATCAATTTTACTCGCGATGAAAAAATAAAAAATAAAGTTCGATGCATATTTTTTTTTGTAATAAAAAGATTTTTATGAAACTCCGCGCTCTATTAGGTCCGGCGACATCCCGTCGGATTCTTGCGAACGTTCCGAAATGTTTTCAACGAAAAACGACATTTTTATTCCAAAAAACTCTCATAAAAGCACTGTAAATTTTTTTTCACCTCCGATTCGGCCGGAAATGGAAAGAAATGGATTCTCTGATCGGCTCCTCATCCCGACTCGCTTCTCAAGATATAAAAACGAAAAAAAATCCGAAATTTATGAAAAAAAAATGAAAATTCAAACGAATCTCTTTTTGCAGGTGGACGAAAGGACGTCATTGTTGCAAATTCCCCGCCGCAAGATGCCGGAGAAAAATATTGGGATATCTCAGCAAACGTTGGTGTCCAGTGCAGGCGAGTACGGCAATAGGCCGCGTAAGTTGCCGCAGTACATAGCCGGTTTGGCGTCGACGCTTGGAGCCTTAGCGGCTGGAATGGTAATCGGTTGGACGTCTCCGGCGGGAGATTATGGAATAAAGTTGAAAGAAAAAAATGTGTACAGTTTTGACTTTGACGCCACGGAATTTTCGTGGGTGAGTTCGTCGTTCAATTTGGGAGCAGCAACAATTTGCGTGCCCATAGGAATTCTGTGCGACTATATCGGAAGGAGAACATCGATGTTGATATTGACGGTGCCCTTCACGGTCGGCTGGGCTTGCGTCATCTGGCCAAACTCGGTGGCGACGCTGATCGCCGGACGCTACATACTCGGTGTGAGCGGCGGCGCATTTTGCGTGACAGCACCGATGTATACTTCGGAGATAGCGGACGATGAGACTCGAGGAAGACTCGGTTCATATTTCCAACTGTTATTGACGACGGGAATCCTCTTGACGTACATTTTGGGCTCAACAGAGATTTCCATGTTCGCGCTGTCCATAATATCCGCCTCGATCCCTCTCATCTTTTGTGCAGTGTTTTTCTTCATGCCCGAGACGCCGACTTACTATTTGATCAAGGACGACGTCGACATGGCGCGAAAGACTCTGACCTGGCTGCGAGGGCCGCACTACAATGTGGAAGCCGAGGTTCAAGAGCGCAAGGAAGCGCTGGCCGAATCAAAGCGCAACCAATCTTCCTTTTTCCGGTCGATCCGGTCGCGAGCGGCCATCAAAGGCTTGATCATTGGTTTCGGCCTCATGTTCTTCCAGCAATTGAGCGGAGTCAACGCCATTATTTTCTATGCCGGTGGAATATTCAGCAGCGCAACCGGCAGCGACGCCTCTTGGCCAACCATTGTTGTCGGCGCGATGCAAGTCATCGCTGTTTTCGTCAGCACACTCATCGTCGACAAACTTGGTCGCAGATTGCTTCTCCTTGTGTCGAGCGTTTCCATGTGCGTCGCAACTCTCGTCATGGGCGTTTATTATTACTGCAAAGATTTCGGACCGTCAGTCGAAAGTATCAGTTGGTTACCTCTCGTTTGCATCTGCGGGTTTATAATTCTCTTTTCCATCGGCTTCGGGCCGATCCCGTGGATGATGATGAGCGAAATATTCTCGCAGCAGATCAAGGGGGTCGCCGGCAGCAGCGCTTGTCTCTTCAACTGGCTCATGGCTTTCGTAGTGACTAAATTTTACGGCGACGTTAACGACGCCCTCGGAGCTTACAGCACTTTTTGGATCTTCTCCGGAGTCTGCGCGCTCGGCTTTGTCTTTGTTTTTTTCCTCGTGCCGGAAACCAAAGGCAAAACGCTCGAAGAGATCCAATTCGAATTGGGCGGTTCCAGCCCTCCTGGACAGGCCGGATCCGTGAAAACGTAAAACCTTGACAAACCTCTGCAAAAACCTGGTCCTCTTGCGTCTGTTAAATCTCTGCTGACACGTGTGATTCGTCAAACTCATCGTTTGACTAGTTTCTTCTTTCCTTGAACAAACCTTGTCACTAATTATTTATTTTTCAATGGATTCTCTTCGATTGATGCTTCGAGTACGAAAACACGAAGAAATTGGCACGAAATTTTTATCTCACCATGAAATCCTTCCACGATCAGCACACAGTTGCCTTTTCCTCAAAATTTAAGGGAATAGGCTACACACAACAATGTTGCCATCTCAGAAGCATACAAAATTCCGAAATTATTATAATTTGATGAAATTTGGTGAACATACTCTTTAGTATTAAATACGAATATACAAATTTTCCAAGATTCTTCTTCTACATAGTTCTCGAGTTATTGAACACCAGAGTTTACATGCACGAGCATAGGATTCAGATATATATAGATGCATATCTTTTGCATACTGAAAACTCAAATTATTCGACAACTATGTAGAGGAAAAATAGAAAAAAATTAGTGTCATCGTATTTGTTGCTAAAGAATATTATCACAAAATTTCAATAAATTCTTATCGTATTTTCGGGAGTAGCCAACCTCCTTAAAACGCCGGGAACAAAT
>JAPYYS010000905.1:0-20563 GCA_030522525.1 Campopleginae sp. 14b
TTTGGGGGGGGGGGGGAGACAGAAGGGCATCATCGTCAAGCAGCACGTTGTCCAAACAGAGTTTCGACGTTTACCCCGCGAGTTTATAAACGCGACACATACGCGCGGATGCAGTCACTCCGACAGGGCATATGCTCTAGAAAGATATCACATGTGCTTATTCCCCCATCGCCTCTCTCCTCACAAATGGTAAAGAGAGTAAATATATGGAACAGTATGGCAAGGAAGGGGGAAAAACTATCTTGTGGCTACGTATTATGAAGCAAACTGTTCGTGGGAAGTAAACACGTTGCCAGTAACGCAGAGACTTGGTATATATTGAGCTTGATATTCCAGTCGATTGTTCTGAATGAATTGAGAGTGCAGCCGACAAAGACGAAATAATCTCTATATAAAGGAAAAAATGGGTTTGGGCGGTTCTCACGCGACAAGCACGCAACCGGAATTTGGATGAACCTTCGATGTTACATTGAATAATGCTTATAATTCTATCGGGTGATATTTTGACGTTGAGGTTCGTTTGCATTCGGAATTCTTTTCAATCGGCAATTTCATATTTGCAAAGAAAATGTCACCGTTTGACACGTCGATAAAATTGTAAGCGAAAGATTTTTTCGGAAGAGAGGCTCGATCACCAGAATATAGTATGAGCAAATAAAAGGCGCCAAAGTCAGGAATGGCCGAGTGGAGAATGGTCGAAGCTTGTCCGAGTGCGATGTGCGTTTCCCGCGCATTTGTATTCCTGCCTAATGGTCCGGGTGGTCAAAGCTTAGAAGAAACGTAGTACCCACTTAGATGGTGACTGCTCAACCGATGAAGAATTTTTCAGCAAAGTATATGGAGAGTGGTCCTTCTCGCCCACGCAATTTATTTGTGGCTGCTGGTTTACCGACCGCGGAGAAATCTCGGCACAGCTCGAAGGGAAAGAGGACCGTGAGGGGCCGAGACACCAGGGAAGAGACCGAGAGACCGCTCTAAGCATCGGGGATCGTAAGCCGATAAAGTCGAATGTTGAGATTTTCGACTTGGAACTTTGCAAAAGAAAATGCTCCGGGAGCGACATGATTTCCCGCCGAAAACGTCATCGCGTAGTTAAAGAAAACTTTTCGCCTGGAATCTTCAACGGATTCGTGCGAGCAATTGAAGGGAGCAAAATCTCTAGGAAGACGATCGATTCGGGTTTCAAATTTTCCCACGACATCTTTCCAAATACGCGTCGTCAAAATACAAAAATGATATTTTTATTTTGGGGTTATAAGAACTTTCGAATATTATGAGTCCCAAGACACGGAGAAAAAAAAAGTTTCTTGAATGAAAAGCATCCGGGATGATAAAAAAAAATTAAGTTTTGACGTTTGAGCGTCGTCACAGTTTCCTTCAATAAGTCCTTCACCCCGACAACTTTTTCAATGATCATTAACGCCCAGAATAGTCGCAAGCTGAGACGTAGGACATAAAAAAAAAAAAAGTGAAAAAAAAAAACGTAACAGCAGTTTCTCGAAGGATTCGTCTATTAATTTCGTGTGAAGGAAGTTATGGTAAAGCTCCCACACACGTGGCACAAATATATATCTCCCCGTCGCATCCTTCGACGTGGAAATTTTCTTTGCACCGCGATGTACGAGGGAGGAGAGAGAGAGAGAGGGGAAGCGTAAAGTAAAAGAAATGCTCAATGAACGTGTATACACTAGAAATAGATGAGGGGAGGCGCTTCAAAGCCCACAGAATCTTCATCGATGTATGGTAAGATTGGAGGGGTGAAAAGTCTTCGCGGTATGAGGGATTGAGAACGGAAGAACAAGCGGCGCGTAAAACGTGTCACAAATCGATGGCACATGGCTCGTGCCAGGCGTTTGTCTCAAAAAGCATCGAGCCTAGGGGAGATTCCCCCAAAGACACGGAAAAGGTGCTACGAAGTAAGGAAGGAAACCGGATCGAGGAAAAGTCAAAGGTTAAGGTGAGCCGTCTCCTTGGCCTTGAAAATTCTGTGCACAAAGACAGCCACACAGGACTATACGTATATAAAAATATATATACAAATGCCACAGCAGCCGGACATGATCCGAAGATGGAGAAAAAAAAATATATCATTTTTAATGAATTCTAATGAACTTTTGTTATTTATTTATTTTTTTGCAATAGAAAAACTACTAGACGCTCGATTCCACATTAAAAATATATATATATACCTATAAATCGAAATGACTGTCGTTCAAATTAACAAAAACGATCTCAAAGGAAAAAATCGACGTTCAAGTAGCACCGAGATCTTTAAAAATTCACGACGCGTCGATCGAATCATAAAGCTAGCCATAATCGAAGTCAGGAAACACGCATCGAGCCCCTACAAAAGTTTGTCAAGATTTGTCCAGATTTATACTTCGATGAGCTTCCAAAGTCACAAACTCCACAATTGTGTTTATCACTTCGTTCTCCGTAAGGTGGAAACAATTTCTTTAATTTAATCATCGGAATTGTCAAATTGAATATGGGAATACAGATGATGAAATTCTAATGAAGTGTTTCGTAACGTACGTAATCTTGTACCATACACACACGCGCACACACGCACACACACATAGGCGCGGTAGTTAAAACATGTATATGCAGGAATTAAGACGGTGGTAAACTTCCGGAGGAAGCCAGACGAGCGCACTCCCCGTGACATTCGCCCCAAGGCATTTGGACGAGAATCGTATCGTCATGCTTCTCGCTCTTGTAGCGTCTTCTCCCTGCCCTCTGTCTCATTCTAATGTATCGAGTTTAATCCCTGGAGAGAAAAATACACGGGATAACCGTTGCTACGTTCCCTCTCTTGAGGCATCGATTATTTTCATTTTATTCATCCACGTCGGACATAGACAGCAGCCTATTAGCTAATTATTGTCTCGGTCGCCTTAATCCGAGATAACTTATGCCAATCCAATACGAACCCATTAAATAAATGATTCAACAATAAATACATTTGTCGAATTAGCCGCACAGTATTTTTACTGAAACCACGAACGATACTGAGAAAAAAAGGTAACTATTTGTCCAGTTGATATGAATTTTTAAAGAAATTTCGTAAAATTATTTGTGCACAAGACGCACGATAACGTTCACGAGGAAGACAGTTGAGCAACGGGGGAGCCAAAGAGAGTAGCTTGGGCTGAAGGAGGAGGAAAGAAATGTGCTGTATATACTTATAATTGAGGGAGTCGCGGAGGAAGCGCCTTCAGCTGTGATTCCTTCCTCCCGCAGTAAGTATTAAATATATATAGATATATAAACAAATGTATATATACATGTATATAGTGCTGACGGAATATCCTACTTTTTCCCAGTTTTAACGTATCTCCTCATCCTGTTACCGACCCTCAATAATAAAAGCAGCACCGCGACGTTCGCTCGACTTTTCGTTTCACAGCATTCATACTATCCTCCTCATTTCTCACATACAGCATGAATATGAGTGTGTGTCCGGGCTCGTAAAAAATATATGTGTACACAGATATTATCGCGTGGTATTACGAGTGCACGTGCGACGTGGATTTAAATCGGAGGAAAAGAGGGTGGTAGCGGAAGCCTTATCCATGTAAATACACCACTTCCGCAATTCTCCGTGGCGTTTCCACACGTATAGACATATATGCCAGGAAGATTAATCGTAGTATATATTTCGAGTTGGCTTCACCAACTTATTCTATATAAACGTAATCTACTAGAATTAAAAAAAGTAACGTCGAGACCAAAAAGACCGAAGAGAGTGTCGACAATTGTAGCGCGCACTTATTTCATCGTGCGGTTACGTGTCATAATGTCCAACGAACGGAATATTGTTCGAAGTTTATTTAAAGAGAAAAAAAAAAAAAAATGGTAAAAAAAAAGCAAAGATATTCCAATGGATTGACATACGGAGCAACTTCCTCTCCGAATTCCTCGTACGAACATTCGAAAAGCAAAGAAAAGCCAAAGCAAAACGCCACCGCAACAATTTATAATTGTAAATTTTATTTTATAGCTGAAATTCACCGAATCGCGAATTCGAGGTCCTTCGACATTCGAAAAATAAATCCAACGGATGTGAAGGATTGAGATCTACGAAATTCGAATACCGAGGATAAGAGACTAAATATAAATGTTGCCCCTTCTGATATGCTGCATGGGAGAGCTGCTGCTCCACGCACGTACGGCAAATGACATTGAGGCAAAAGGATTTCAAGAGACGAAAATAACATGCGCACAGGATGCACAGACTTATACACGCGTATATATATATACGAGAATAGAAGAAAATGAGGAATAGAGGGGAACACACATCGTGCGATACTATTTTTAGGATTTAACCGTTTCCGCCGCTGCTCGGTATACGATAATTATACAAATTCAATTCTACGCGATAGCTCAGAGCTCGAGAATTCGTTGTAAACATTTATTTCCATATCCATGCATAATTTACCGGAACGAAATGAATGAAAAAAAAAATCTTTAGATTAACGCAATCAATTACATCGTTTGATGAAATTCTGATCAACAATTAGACCACAAAGACGTGTGTGTGCGTGTGTGTGTGTGTGTGTGTGCAATTAGCTTGACCGTAGATATTTTTCATTGCAAAATAAAGTAGCAAAAAAAAAATGACAAAAAATTGTTACAATTTGTTTAAAAATGGAAAAAGTACACAAGGAATTGGAAATACTGACGCGAATAGAGTTGAAGTAACTCGGAAGAATTGATGTCGACCGAGATGGCAAAAATAACGGCAAATAAGAGACGGGGATCGGAAGAAAGGGTTGTAACCGCAAAAATACGAGCACAGTTGGTCCAACGTGAGGAAACTCATCGTAGCGTACAATCGTGTGGGCATTAGCCAACAGTGGAACATTGGAAAGGGGCAAATTCATGTATTTCGATGAATTCGATGCAAATACTGACAATGGGAGCAATGTCATGTTGGAGCTTTGTAAAAATCGATCGATCGTAAACTCCCGCGTATTCAATAGACCCCTATATGTGAGGTTGTCCGCACGAAAATGTATAGGATCGTCGGAATATCGAATATATAGGAGAGAAGTGATATAGAACAAAACCGAATGAGCTGCGCCTTTTACGCCCACATATGTCGAACAATGTATTAGGCGAAAAGGAAAGAGAGGCATACACGCACGCGCGTCGATTAAATTTCGATAAAAGCGCGTGTGCCTGAGATACAGGCGCGTACTGCTTACCGGCAGCAGGCTTTTCGTTGTGAAACATGACAGTGTAAGTTTCGACACGTGTACGCGTGTGTAATTATCCGAGGGGCAACATTTTCGCCGATCATCACGTTGTCCGTGGTATATATTTTCATGAACAAAAATACGCCTCGAAGTTAATTGACAGTTGGATCCAAAAAATTAGACAAAAATAATCAACATGTCGCAGCCCGTTACATACCGCAGAATCTTTCGTTTCGTCAGTGTATAAAACCGAAATCCTGTTCACAGTTTACAACACACTGCACGTTTTTTTCTCTCTAATCCGTTTATCAATAAATTCCATCAATTCCCATCACTCTCCTCACTTGATACTTGTTCCTCAGGGACAATTCTTCGCAGAGTTATTCGTTCGATTATACCGATTGAGCAATAATCAATAAACTACAAAAAAAACTAACAGAAACAACAGTCCGCAGTCGGTTTAATAAATTCTCTGATGATTTCAACCGCAATAGCTTTCGTATCACGAATCAATATTCCCGCAGCCCTTGTCAGGGATCTTTAGCAAACAAAAAAGATTCGGATCCTGCTCATATATTAATAATTTAAAAAAAATTACAAAAAAAAGAGGAAAAATCAACAATCCACTGTTTGTATAGGAAGATATTAGAATTATACTGTCTCTTTTGCTCTCTATGCTACAGCCTTAGACAAAATAAGGAAGCAGAGAAAGGTGCAATGCCAGGAGTAGGGGAGCGAAACGAAGAGAGTATGGAAAACGACAGAGGTAAAGGAACTCGGAGTTGAGCTCTTGTGCCCCGACGGGGCCTCTTTCGGGGTAGGGACACACATTCACGAAAACACGTGCGTTTGTGTGAAAGCCACGACGTGATGGCACGAGCCAAAATCCAAGGGGGTTGAAAGCCTACGGAAGAGAGCCCCTATAGGCAACGAAAGGCTGCAAGGACGCATCGTTTGACTGACTAACTGGAAGGACTTGCGCCTTTATAATCGCCACGAATAAAAATGTACAAAGTCCAATAAATTATGGTGTATATTGGCGCTATGGTCGGGTATATATATTGTGGAAGAATAAATGCGACATCAAATACACGTACGAATTGCTCAATAGATGTGCATACATATGCATAACCCACATGCATAAGTGCAGACGCTATTGCGAGTGAAATAGAAGCAATTCGGGGAGTTGGCATTTTTTCAACATTCATAAAACATTTCTTCCGTATAAAGAGCACCAGAAACTCAAGATAATCTATTTGGGAAGAACTTGACCAATACAGTTCTGACCTCGAAATTTAATTTCTCGAAAAGCCAAAAAAAAAGAAACTCGAATCGTCGCGAAGTCATTACGGAAACAAATGAACGATCGCGTTCGTACTTTTTTCGAGGCAACGAAACGTCGTTACGAACTATTGAAATCTCAAGTGTTAATTAATGAAAATTTAATTTGAAAGTTGAATTTTTTCATTAATTTGGTAAAAGCGCCATGCCTGAAAGGTCGTTCCTCTATAAGTGAAATAACCGATATACATGCGATGCACGATGTGGATGGAGTTATGTCGGGGTGGGATATATTGGGGTAGGAGTGGTGGCGCGTACTCTTTTGAAGGGGGCGCCGTGCCAGGTGGCGGCTACCTCGCCCCATGTGTGCTCATATGTCCGTCTACCGCGTACTCGGAGTTGGACGACGAGCCGCCGTTGCCCCCGGAGAGTACAAGGAGTAAAACGTGCGAGATGAACAGAGCCAAAATATATAACGATACGACGGTATAGGCGTGTGCATGTATTCCATATCATGTATTTGTGTGTACGTACAGTAGCAGACAGAATTGCGGTGCACCCTTCTCGATCCCGAATTCGACAAACACGATAAAAAAAAAAAAAATAAAACACATATATATATCGATGTATATAATATAGTCCATGTATAAGGATCTCAGACACGTCATGCTGGGTTCTGATTGCGCAAAACGATGCATATATAGGTAGAAAGAAATCCTTTCGCCTTTCGTGTGAATTATGATTTTCAGCCAACAGACTTTCCACCGAATATTTCAATAGAGCAAATTTGTACATAGATTTGCTTCATTCAAACTTGGAAAAAATATGGCGAACGTTCGAACAGAAAACAGACTCGAATGAACAATATCTAGTCATATATAGTACGTGAGCAAATATTGCGCGCACAAGAAAATTTAACTGCAAATAAAATCATGAGGGTTAATTACAGCTCGTATTTTTGTATTCCAGAATCCGACTGTGCTGGTGATCTTACGAGCTTTCACGATTTCTGTCATTATTGATTTAAAATGTGAAATATTAATAAATTTAATGGATTATGAAATGTTAATAAATTAAAAATAAGATTTGAAATTGATCGTCTGCATAGATTGTCAAAAACCAAGGTCGTAGCTGGAAAAATGGCATTACTGCTACAGCGTTATTTTACATAAAAGTTTCATTATAATTGACAATATTTTTCGTCTTTTTAAGCTCGAAAGTTATGACGCTCCCAAATTCCCATTTATGTCTGATAATCATTGAGATGCCAAAAAACAATTCTGCATTTAGAAAAGGGATCAGTTTCGCTCTGTTTTATCTAAAAATAAGGATGAAAGAACTTCGAGGACGAATAATTAAGGGAGTTTGAGAGTCAACAAACATGAGTGAGCTAATTGTTAAATGTCCGTTGAACTCTGTTGGTCATTTCGTTGCAGTATATATAGAGGAATGGGAGGAAGCAGGGAAACCTACCACGTGGGCGTAGGGTATCGATTGTCGAGCAAAGAGAGGGGAGTATAACGGGCGCGTGCCACCGTTACGAACTGCAACGAGCATTTCTGGCCCCTTCTCTCTACCTCCTGGCTCTATCTCTGTTTTTCCTTGTCGAAGATCACACACATGCGACGAATGCTTGCATTTGCCCGCACCAACTTACTTTTTCCTCACGGACGAGATTACGAACGCTCTTGCCACGCTTGGCTCCCCGGCCGGTCCGGTGCTTAATATGCATAAATACATAAAGTAACAGGGACGTATACTTATACACGAAAAAGAAAAAAAATTCCGTGGCGAAAGCACGTCCGAGGTTTTTTTTGCTGTCTCGCTTTTTTTTCTCCTTTCGTATACAACGTGATGCGATTATACATGCGCGAGGGCAATAATGCTAATCGAGCCTCATCAATTCCGTGTACGCCCAGTTATCGGGCCTAAATGCGAGAAGATTGTTAAATTGTCTCCGATATATTAGTAACTTCGAAGAACCAATCAATCGACTCAAATACGATCGAGATCTTGGAAAATAATGAGTATAATGATTGCAGGTTGAGCTTCAACAAGATTGAAAATTGGAGGAAAAACGGGACATGAATTTTTAAACGTTATGTTCTCACTTTTTCTTAAGGTTACCGTCAATCATCAATTATTCAAGTTACCACTGGATAACATGCATTGACAAAGAGGCATGAATTACTTCTCATTCCCTGTTTTCTATCGTCTCCAAATTTTCATAGTTTTTTTTCTTTCAATAATACGACGTTCATCGTGAAAAGAAACGAGGAGCACTATCTTTTATGATTTTCTTGCAGTCATACCAAAGCAACGTTTCTCTACATTCAACTCCTGAGAGTCCTCTAATGATTTGTCCATAAGAATCACGTTTTATCGCTCTCCGAGAGGAGAAAACATGAGAAACCAGAATGAAATCTATGCATAGTAGTTCGTCGTGACAGAAACTCCGTAATTTTTCATGTGAGATGCGAAGACAAAAATTGCTAGGATTGTGAGATTGATAATAAAAAATCATTGCAAAATTTTCGCAGATTTTTGAGGAAGCTTGTCAAAACACTGATACGATATCAGCATAGACCTATGATGCCAGAGTATCTTTTGACGTTATTTAATCCTCGTGCTGCAAGGATCTGTCTGTATGAGAAATATTCGTGAAATATTCGGGTACGGGCTGAATAAATGAGCATATTCAATTCGGATGATAAACGATAAGTATCGCATGATATAAATTTATGTGTATAGCCTAGGGAAAAAAAAACCGCAATGCATAGGCATTATGAAAAAATCGAGCCATATGGAATACAGGTCACCGAAGGGCGGAGCCCTTATCCGATAATCAAAAATCACGAGGGACCGTGATATTTACAAACGAATTGAGTCACCACTGTGGTGCGTTCAATAAAATCAGCTTTGTTCTTCCCTTCTATTCGTATATTTCGATGGCAAAACTCAGAATGAACAAGAATAAGAAATAATTTATGAAAACCGTCGAGCATGGAATGCGGTTGAGGTCAATAAACTTGCCATTTACCAATATAAAAACTTTCAAAAAATATAAGTACTCATTATGAACAACTTTCCGAGGGTTCACAGCGACAAACAATAAAAATTGAGAAAAATATGCGGTTGGCTGTAATTATAAGAAATGTTCGTTAAGGAAACTACGATATGGAAACAACAAACCGTTTAAAAAATTCAACAAAATTGATGCATTATCGGCTTAAGTGGAATATCCGAAATGAATTAGTCACGAGGCCAGTGAACCCTCGATGTATGTATCAAATTAACCCGAGGTCGTCCTCCAAGGGAAAGGTCAAGTTTCGCACTTATACACAGAAGACGAACCAACAAAAGGGCGTAAATAGTATATGATATTTGGCATGAAAATGTGCACGTTGAGTCTTTCTATTCGTAGTAACTCGATGCATCCTGTATACCTGCACAAAAGTGCAGCATATTATGTACAACATCGTCCATGCACACCTTTCTACCTCGTCAGATAGGACAGAAAGGTGTGCGCGCTAAGAACACACGTGGAGGGAAGACGGAGACGGGTGCGAGCGTAGAAAGTCACAGAGGTGGAAAAAGCAGCGGCTTGCCATGTGTTACACATTTGTGTAACGAAATGTTCTATACGCGACGCCGTCGACGACGACTTACAGGTGCAAACTACCCCACCGTGACCGAAAGAAAAATAGGTATATACACGCTTCGTGTACTCAGTATACGAACGCCGTGTGCATTTCCTATACTCAATATAACCAAGTTTATATATGTCTCAAGTATTTCCAATGCTTATACGAACGCCTCATTTCCGAGTTTCTACAAAAAAGTCAAAATAAAATATGCCTCCGTTCACGTTTCTTTCATTCCTCGTATCTGGACAAATGAATAAATTACCTTATTGTCAAACAACCTATATTTTGCTACTCAACGAATGGCATGAATAAAAAAAGCATTCAATTGATTTTCCGAATGAATTTCAATGTAGAATGTGCAAAAAATATGTAGAAAAGTCAAAATGCGAATTGAAATTTTTGCGTAGTGAATAGAAATGTTTGAGAATTGTGGGCAACAACATGCCCGTGGAAACTTTAGCCTGAAAAATATCAAAAACTTTGCCTCTCTGTCGGGAACGGGATTTTATTTATTAATGACTTTACACACGCACATCATGATTTTTTAATTGTTGAAAAAAAATCCGAAATTATCCAGCAACGAATTTCCCAATGAGAATGCAATTGAAAAACTTGCAAACTAAAAACGATCGACAACGTATGGTGGACTGGCGAATTGCGATAGAGGGTCATTTTGCTGAGAAGGGCAAAGGAGAAGAGATTCTCTATCATTCTCCTATCCAGTTTATCCCCCAAAGAGATGCCCATCTGGTCGAGGCTTTTCACCATATCGATTATGGTATGGGGTGAAATGCCCATTAGGCGAATGCTGTGGCTTATTCGTCTCCGTGCTTGCTCTCGTCCGCTCTCTTTTCCTCCCTCATTCTTTCAATACTTCACTTCATGTATGGATGATATAAACCATGTGCAGACTCCCACGTATCCAACGGTCGTTTCATCTCACGTGCGTACTGCCCGCGACATACAGGGTGTCCGAAACGGAATGGCCTAAACTCTAAAACTTCAACGAGAATTTCAATAAATAAAGAAAACTTTTTCCCCATTGGAATTTCTCATCATCCTGAGATATTAGTACCAACCGAAATCCTCATTCTGCATTTTCCATAACATTCACTCTGTCACGTATACTTGCGCAAAATTTCGTTTCCAGGGCCCGAAGGCTCGCCCCTTTCGCGATAATCCACGGCGACCCTCAACCATTTAATAATTAATAAATTAATCGGAATAAATTATAATGGAAAAGAATTCATTTAAGAACTCAAAGACACCGCCACGAAATCAAGTTCAGCGCGCCCTGGACGAATAACGTTATCCTTAGGAATACTCCCCTTCGATTATTCGATTAAAAATATTGGAGCAATTGCTAAGGAATTTAATCGGAGAAGACTTTTCGCTCCGTCCACCAAGTTTTCGAAAGTTTAATCTACGATATTCAGATTCAGGACACCCTGTAGATATGAATTCGCGGTACGAGAATGTGCGCGTGTTGCACACGTTGTTAAAAGCATGACGGTCTATGCGTACAACGGGAGGATTGCTGCTGCGCTCACCCGCTATCGGGGGTTCCGAGCGACTCAGTAACCTGGGGGAGCATTGTCAAAGGGTCTGCTCAACGCTGTGTACGTCTATCACACGTACACAAGTACACACATCAACAGGAATGAAAATATATATACATGGGTGCACCCTCGAGATAGGGCCAACGGCAAATGATTCACGCGGACGCGTGCCAGACCACATTATGGAGGCCGACAATAATCATCCCTTTTTCCCGCGTCTTCATCACTATAACTATACGCATGTTAAAGTATAACGTATATATTCGGAGGCACATCATCTTTCCGCTGGACTGGCCAGTCTGTCGGGATGCGTTAACGAGAGTCATTGTTATTTGCTCGTTCATTTTTTATCCTCCACTTTCCAGCCGTATACGCGAACCGTTCTCGCGATATACGAAACAACCGACGACATACGCGCGGTATTGTTATTATCGAAGACTCCGAGCACCGAAGAGTAATGAGCCTGATGAAGTTCGAATCGACGCAATGCCACGAAATGGAGAAAAAAAAAAAGAAAATTGATTCGTCACTCTTTTATTTTACGAAACCATTCGTCAGGCGAAAAAGGAAAGAGGCAAATTGAAAAAAAAAAAAAAAAACAATCGAAAAAAAAGTAACTAATCATTTTTTTTTCATTTCGTGGCATTGCGTCGATGCAAACTTCAGGCTCAACAAAATTAAAAATCTCGGGAGAACGGGAGATCGTCGAAATAGAGTAAAACCATCGAGATGTTAAAAATGTGATATGAACTTTCTGGAATCGTTCACGCATGATTTTACGTGAGAGTAATATCCAATTTCGGAAAGAAAAGCGAATGGATATTCATGTCGAAAATGCAGAATTGATTGGTCCGGAAAGCCGAAAAGTTCAGCATGAAAATGTCAATTTGAAATGAAACAACATGTAATAATATTCAACCCCTCAAATGCGTACTGGGTCGTTTTGACCCAACAATATTCTGTCACCGATTACTCGGCATATCTAATGGCAACGAATATTTTTGGCATGTAATTTTCGTTTCCGACAAAAAATCGATTAAGGGTCATAAGATACGAATAATTTACTACAAAAATGCGTATTTACCGGAATACAGCGATTTGCAAAACGCCTTGGGTCAGATTGACCCAGTGCAAACTTATAGGGCTGTGCACTCGGAAGGTTAAACGAGATTCGAGGCAATAACATGAACCCATGGCCAAAACATTTATCTAGCCCTTGAGGTACAGAAATTCAAGGTTGCAAAAAATAAATTGATAATATTTGAAGTTATATGTCAAAAGTCATGGAGATAAAAGTGACAGCACTTCTCCCAGAGCGACCAAGGGCGTGAAGCACACACCACAGCACTATTTGCATTATTAGCATATTGTTCCATATGAAATTAGATTATAGCGCCACCATATGGTATTGCGTGAGGCGGCATTACCGTATACGACCCTACGTGTGTTGAACTATGCGAATAAAAAAATACTTGGCGGTATACTGCACGTACAAGGGTATCGTGGGCTAGTCATCAAAGCGTGACTATCTCATGACCAGCATCAACGTCGCTATATATTAAAATGTATTATTACAAAAATGTTAAATAAGTTAATTTGAAGCGAAGTTGTTGCCAACAGCGCAGGTTCATCCGACTCAGTATCTCGGGAATGTATTTCATTTGACAATTAGCCTCTCGTAGATTTTTTTTATTGACTCAACTCATGACCTCTCTCAAATTTGACCACGTGACGACAAGAAATTACCAATAAATTGAGAATGCATTGGAATTGTAACGAATCATCGCAAATGAACACAATGTTAAGGGCAGAGAAAATGACATTGAAAGGGTAAGAGGGAGGATTGATCGATGCAAAATCAGAGGTTTGTGGCCACGCCCGCTCGACAACCAGGTTGTTTTTTTGCGAGATCTCAGCAGACTGATGATTTTATTTAATCGCAGCTATAACATATGCATCGCAAACATTTATGAGCTGCCCGAACATGGTACACTATGGCTTGCAATGTAAACGCACGATCATCGTTCCTGAGTGACAGTCGCACACACGAAGAAAGAAGAACTGCGAGTAAGAAAGACGAAAGAGTTGCATCTCAAAAATAACAAGAGAAAGAGAGAGAGCGAAACAGACATACACTGAGAGGGGGAAAGCCTGGAGGTGTGCATCCATTCTCCAGTGAAATATTTAGCACGTGGATGCCCTCCCACAGGAAGGATCACATATCCTGTTGACCTGGCATTTTTTCTCCGGCTCTCGCAAGTTCATTTACCTTTGCAAGTGCCCGTGCACAATAAAGTATAAATGAAAATTTGCCAATATCGATAATTTCTCTATTTAAACGGAACTGTGGATGCGCAGAACTGAACCAACACTCGCAAGTTAATAATTTGATTGATTAATGTGTTTGGTCGGAAAGGAATGAAAAAAAAAATCCGATCTGGAGGATCATCGAAAAATCAGTAAATAAACGAAGAAAAAATGTCAAAGGTAAATTTTTGTGACGGTCTTTCCATTAGCGCGATTGCTATCTCAACTAAATGTCGAACAAAAAACGATATTGTTGAGGAATTTGGCAAAAATATTGAGAAACTTTGACACTTCGGAAAGCTGGACATTTCTATATGAAATTGTCGACACGAGCTAAAACTATACCTATATCTGTGACTGCTCATATACCGATGATATTCAATTGTGGAGCAAGTCAAAGAGGAAAGGACGGTACCACCGGTGCATATATAGTCCCCGTTATGAAATTTCGCCGGTGTGTTTCTCTCGACAATACCGCGAGCACCTTATTGTCCCCTTCTCGAGAGAACTCTTGCTGTAGCTTTGATTGTAAAGCCTCTATGTATAATTCGCAGCAGTGTTCGGTTAACGCTCGCAAAAGAATAAAATCGTTCTCTTTCCCACCCTCTTCCTCTCTTTTTTCGTCGCGGCACGCCGCCCGGGCACTCCTTTTGCCCACCTCTCTCACTTTTTTTTTCAGACCAACAATAGGAGCTGAATATTGCTGACAAACGAAAAGCGCCAATCTTGCGCCAATAAATATTCTGGTATAACCTCGAAATCCGACTAAACTAAATACGTCGACCAATTAAACGTTGCTAAAAAAAAAAGCCATCGACTAATTTCAGAAAAACAAACCAGCGATCGCAAAAAAAATGATAAAAACAAAAAGGCAATGAAAGAAAATACATCGAATAGAATCGGAAGAATGAGGTTGAAATTTGCATCGTTGAAATGCAACAAAATTCGTATTTTTCTCTGTCCAAGCTCGTTATTTACATTGAAATTAAATTGTGACGTTGAACCGATCAGTTTTTGGGCCCAGGAAACTATATTGGCTCGAAAAATTTGGCATCGTTTTGAAAATAAAACAAATCATTAATAAAAATCAATATTTTTCGTTGCACTCCAACGTTGCGAGCTTCAGCATCATTCGGAAGGAACAAAATCGTTGCGAAAAGATAAATAATCCCTGGAAGTTGTCCAACAGATTCAACGATTCGAAAAAGTTCGACGTGCACGATACGAAAGCCGCTCGGAATGAAAAGTCCTCGAATATTACAAAAAGTCATAGTGCAACGATGAAATATTTGTATACGACACTCATTTTACAATTGTGAACATTTATATATAAATATATATGCGAGCATATACATGTGGGTAAAATTGTGCGTGTGACTGCACAGAGGTAACAATTTAAATGGAAGCATGACACAACGCAGACCTACCCTAAGATTATTGTAAAGGTAGCAGTTTACTGTGAGAAAAAGAGACACAAGGATTCAGAGTGTGTGAGAGAGATAGACAGCGAGCACAGAGACACGGTGCAATCGACCTGCGCGACAGTACCTTACGTATAGTTTTTGCATTTCTTTATATACGATGGTGGTGTATATAAAGGTGTATAGCACGGAGAGGGTTGGTAGGGAGGGTAGGCAGGCTGGTTGTCGTCGTTGGGTGGTGATTTTTCTGTGGATCCGAGCGCGCACTATTAGCCAAGGAAGAGAGTGAGAGAGTGAGGCAAATATGTGTACATATATAGTGAGCGCGTGTATATACGCGAGGGGTGAGTCGCAGCCGGCACGCGCCCAACGAATTTTTCACCCAACGGATAATATACGTCCACGGCAAAGCTTTTCGATCTCTCTTTCTCTCGTATGCACAACTATGAAGGTATTGCTCCGGTACATAATATACGTAAGCAAAGTGAGAAAAGAAGAAACGAGCTGACGAGTTTGTCAAGACGATGCGAGAACAAACTAGAAAGAAACAAGATGAGACGAAGAAAATAGTTTGGTAAATTGTGTGCGTCTTGCGAAAACGTGTACAAGAAGTTCGCCCCTAACAATCTCGTGCCATTCTCTCCCGCCCTGTCTCTATTTCTTCCTCTCACTCTCTCGTTTTCGTCCTCTCGAATCACTCTGGTCTCGTCGTGTCCTTTGAAGTGAGAACAAGCCCCCAAAGGGACGGATCGATCGTTAGAAAACGTTATGCATTGCCCGTACCAACCGCGTGTGTTTTTTCATTTCTTTTTACTTTCGCGAACGTTGGCACACATTTCGTCAATCCTCGGTGAGCTTGGAAATAACATTCTACCGGTTTTTGAGAGTAAAGACGCGACTCGAATCGATTCGCGAATCATTTCAACTGATCATTGAACAAAATGCACCGCTTCGTTCGAGTTTCCAACGATCGCGATTCCGGCCACAGACAGCACTAATTACTGTCACGAATAAAACAATTAGAAATAATTGCCAAAACTTCGATCGCGAGCTATATCTTAAAAAAATTATAGAGAGTTCAATTACGACATTGGAAAGCGGAAACAAAATTTGTCATTTAGCTATTTTATGATTGAAAAAGAAACAAAATTACGATCCATCGGACCAAATAATAAAACCTTAAGAATTGATCAATTTGCAATGAACAAAAAAAAAGAGTTCATAAAGCCCGGAGTGACATAGCACTGACTGATTTAAACAACATTGGAAAACAAAAATAATAATGAAAAAAAAATTTGATTTGTCGATATAGCGAGCGACCGTTAAAGGTTGTGGAAGTACGTGTTCGTCGTGTATCGACGAAACGTTGTGAGAGACCTGCCCCACGACGGGTCCTTCAGGATACATGTTAATAGAATATCCTTCTCCTCTTACGAACGAAAATCTTTTTCTCAACCCTTATTTTACCCATACCAAGCAGGGTTTGTATGCATTGACATTTCGCCTTCTCTATAAACATCTATAGACTATCGATAAAAGCGAGGTCCTCATTTTCCAAAACTCCCAACAACCCGCTCGGGCAAAAGCCGAAAATTATGCGTTTGACCGCGATCAGTTATATTGAGAAAAATAATTATTTTTCTTATTTTTTTCTTTCTAAATTTGACTCTTTTATATTTTCACTTCTTCTGCACACAAAAGTCTACACAAAAGTTTCCTGTGTTGGAAAGAAATCGATGATATTTAAAATTTTCACTTTTTATCGAAAACGCTTTGGCACGAGGGACGGAAGAGTCGTATGAGAAGAAAAAAAAAAACAGGGAGGTTTGGGGTCGTCATCGACGTTGTTCGACACATCGTAGAAGGACCTAAAAAAGATCGAGCTACCGAAATGATTTTTTTCTTGACAATTGATTTATTACACCAAACATTCTGACATGTCATCCTTGAGAAGGACCAAAGAGATTCGGTTCTTGGATGGCGGACCTTAGACAAGGCCGGTTATTAATCAAACTGGCAGTATGTATTGACGTCATATTGTGCCTACCGACCGAGATCTTTGGTACTTTTTAAATTTCATTGACACAACGGAAACGATGACAAGATGAAAGATTAAGATTTTCCTGCCGTTTAAGAGGTTTATTCCTCAGCCGCGTTTGAGCTTGTTTTCATTCTATAATCTCTCACGCGCTATCCTGGGTCTTGCAGACCCATCCGCAATCGGGAAACCAATTTTTAAAATCGCTCCCTCAATTCCCCGGAGGATAATCAACAAACGAATCGAACGATCGAAATTTTGCTCAAAAATATTTTCGCCATTAAGGAGATGGACAGAAGTTTCCTAGCAGATTCGCGTAAAATTTGCATGCAAAATAATTCACTGGAATATATTTACAACAACAAAAAAGCACGAACGTATTTACAAAAAAAAAAAAAGAAAAAAAAAAACAATATTCTTGAAGCAAAATGTCCATAAAATTCTCACGGCCTAGAATAACGCTTATTTCCATCCCTCGGGATAAAAAAAGCCCGAAAAAAACGGCCTTTTTTTTCGATTGGTCCAGATCCAAGCGAGACCGATAACTGCAATGTAAAACAAATTTGAATCGGTGCACGCGCTCGACGACGTTATAAAAAGAAAAAAAGATATCCTTTTTGGTGAGTACGGCGTTTCCAGTTAGTCTTGATGCTCGTGAATAGTTGCTTATAAATAATTATAAGGTCTCGTGCCAGATGCGAGTCGCAGGGGGTGAAACTATCGGCTCGACAGAAAGCCGAGGAGGAGAAAAAAAATAACGAGAAAAAGTATACATACGTGTATAAACACATACACATATATCGGTGAAGAAGGACAAGAAAAAACGGCCCCCGAACCAAAAGTGACGTTAGGGAGATTTTTACCGGACAGTCTTTCGCGATGAACCGCTTCGGACCCGCGTCTTTTCGCACTGACGGTGTTTCCCCTCGTCGTTTCTTCATTCATTCCGATACACAACATGCACACAAAAGAACGTCATTTTAATCAATGTGCACCGTGTTTCCCACATCGAAGAATCAATCACCTCAAGAAAAAAGTAAATAATCGATTAAAAAACTCGATCAAGTTTAACCAAAGCGTAGAATTCCCAACAGAAATCTTTCAGCTCGACGGACTAGCAAATATGATGAGCTTTTTAAAGACAAGAACGACCAAATTATGAAAATCTGTTAGACACATACCGAACGGTTGTTCTTAAAGAAGAGAGCATTGATTCTAAAGGAGCCAACAGATACGAACACATACACAGATAGACGAACTTTTTACCCTTGGGATAACATTTGAGTCTGAGTTTGACGATACCTACTCCACCGCGGTTTCTCTTCAACAAACGAAAAGACGAAGGAGATATGAAAGAGAAAGAAAGCGGGAGGGAGAAGCGAGTTGTTCGGGTGCTCGATTTTGTTCATTCGTGCCAGTCAATGGACAAATGCTTCTTTTCGAGTTTCAGGTACCGCTTTAAGTTTGTGTATGTATATTACTCGTAAGTACATATTTGTCAGACTATGTGTGAGGTGCGATACAAGTCTTACACGATCTACAGGGTGTCCTGGCGCCGATGAACATTAACGGCGAACGATCCATTACGATTTTTCAATTGGACTTTTCTCGTGATAAATTTTCAATCACTAGAGTCAACACAGGCGATAAACGCTCAGTGATAGAGTCAAAGGACATAGGACCAATCTTGTAGAGCAGAAAATTTGCTATAAAAAATTCTTGGCAGTTATTTTTTATCTTCAATCAATCACTCTTGATAGCGTAGCGAATAAAGATGAAAATTCGTTTGATTCGTCCCGAGACTCGACGGGCCAACGAAACGAAAATGTCACACATTTTCGATTGAAAATTTGATACAATTGCTCTGATCTTTGATTCCATCCAATTTTTCTCTATCTCTATCCGTTCGGGCGACGTGCATGGTCGTGTAGTTTTTCCCAATCAAGGACTATACTCCTTGACGTTTCAATGTCGAATGCAGCTTTGACGTGACGTTCACGCACTGATAGCTGCCCACGGTGGGACACCCTGTATAAGAGAATATATCACTGCATCATGTATACACAGATACAAGAGTATCAAAAAATATACACATGAAAACGTCCAGTCTTGGATGAGGAGAATGTTGATTTCTTTTCAATAGCCATACCCGTGGTATATATCAGAGTCCCGACCATGGCTGGGGCGCTAAACCCTCTGCACTGAGAAATTTTTGCCAACGATCGACAAAAGCCTAATACGACCGTTGCCTTCTGGGTGAACCGATCGAGAAGCAGTAAAAAAAAACGAACCGAAAAAGGAACGAGAGTCGCAATGCAAGAGGAGAAAATTGGAACTTCGAGTAGAAACGAAATAGAAAAATATTTACTCCGAAAATTATCACAGAGAAGAAGCCAACATAGCGTGGCACTTGAAACAAAAAAAATTTGGGCAACTAATTGAAATCTCTGAAGAGAAAAATCAGAAAAATAAATGAAAGCGCGACGGATAATTTTAACACGTGGTTTTCGTTAACTGCGTTCGCTTTCGATTATTGGAATAAATGGTGAATTAACGAGTGGCGCGTGCCTTCTGCGACTTATAAGTGTTAATCATATTCCAGATGCGTTGGATCAGTCACCGTGGCGTGCGACCAAGTCGTATAATTTAATATACATATATCGTGAGAGAAAATGTGGTGGAGAAAAGGCCCTCGCTTTGTAATAATGACCCAACCCTTATCTCGTATATAAACGGGCATATCTGTATATATTCATATGTATAGGGAGGCTTTCTTAAGGCGGGAAGGAGCCCGCGTTGGACGACACGAGTTAAAGGCAAGCAAACGGTGGTGAGTGTTGCACACTTTTTAAGTATTATAGTAATATCGAGGGAGAAAAGAAAACGCGAGGGTAGGATAGCGCGGCAAGTTCCGGCCTATCGCGCCCCCGCGCGCTCGCGCGTGCCATTCATGTATATATAGGGGAGAGGCGGGCAAAGCGGGACACCCCCCCCCCCCGAAAATGTGAATTTTTTTCGATTTTTTGTTTTTTTACTCCAAAAGTTGGTCGTCTCTTAATTTTTTAAGCCGGACGATCAGAATTTTTAAGATTTGGAGTGGAAAAAAAAA